>JAXIVJ010002163.1:77500-116512 GCA_036785665.1 Chirona hameri | reverse complement strand
CAGATTTTAAAACATACCGGCAAAACATGCCATTTAGAAGGCTGTGGTTAGTATGTTGTAAAAGAGGCGTTTAATTCAATAAAGAGTCGCTTCTCATTTACGAAGCCCAATGTTTTGGATCAGGATGATATAAACTCTTACATTGCCGTTATTTGCACAAGTTACATCTTTAGGACCTGCGAGTGATTCTCCGCAACTGGCAATCTCATTGTTTTCGGTTTACTAACACACTTGATTCGAAAATCAAGCAGGGCTGTCGCAATCTACTTTCCATCACCGCGTATGCGCTCTTCCTCTCACCGACACATACAAATGCTCCAATCTTAAACCCACCTAGAAAGTCAGCTTACCTGCAGCTGCAGTCACATGCCAATACATCTGAAGATCTGTGATGCGTATCCACTGGTCGCAGATGACAGACCTGGCAGCTCCACTCTTTCTCTCCGGTGCGTCTCGTCTCGTGCTCCACCCTCTGGGTTGAGGGGCGGGGCCGTTCCGGAAGCGCGCGCTATATAAGCGGCCGGCGGGAGAGTACAGGAGCTCAGTGCCTTCGTCAGAAGCTGCCGTGCGACCATGAGGACCCTGATGCTGTGCGCGGTACGTGAGTGGGCTGATTGGAGGACGCGGAGGGTGAACTGTGGGTGTAGCTGGCAATGCTGTCACGAGGCGCCGGATGGTGGTGACGGCTGTCGGTGAGCTGTGTGAATCCGCTGGATACCAGTACAGAAGTGGATACCGGTATCCGGCACCGGTGGATGCCGGTATCTGGTATCCACATCTGCACTGCGTGGTTCGGGTTTGTTTTGTTTATCGTAGCCGGTTTTGTCGTAGATACATAGAACATTCACTATATCTCGTTCACTTGGATGGGTTTCGTGAGCGCAGCATCACTTATGTTTAGGTTTTGAGTTTCGAGTAACTAAATTTTGATCCTCGCAGTCCGAGCTTTGAATGGCGCAGATGGCATTCTACGTTGCACTGCTGGGTAGGAAATCGCCAGTGTTGGTCCTGAGCTGTCTGCAGTGTCCAGTTTCGTTCACAATTCATGTCTGGCTGGGCCTCGACTGGTGCAGGGTAACGCGGCGCGGCCGACTGCCAGCTCTCTTATCTGACGGTGCTGACTGCCGCAGGTGGTGGCCGTGTGTGTGTGCGGCACACTGGGAGCCCGTCGGCGGCTGCTGGCTGGAGGAGCCCCGCGCCGCCCCGTACAGAGGAGGGTGAGTGCACACTGCGCAGCGTGGACGCTGCAGAATCGCCCAGCCACCTATAGCAAAATGGCATCCCTCATTCCTCTCTCAAATAACCAAAAGCTAGAAGAGAACCTCACAACTTTATGCATTAGGAACTAAGCGATTTTAACTTGTAACAGCTAAAATATAATAAGATAACGTCATATTGATTGGTATCAACTATAATACAAATTATTGCCTTACTGTTATACAAAAAAAAAATGCAATGAAGAACACGTCCTTTAGCTTCAGAAATATAATACATTGCTTCCAAATAACCTAATGCAGCTTTCTGTTCCGTTATGTTCACTGCGGTCTACAAATAACGCTAAGGTCTGTTGTATTGGTTTCATCCAATAATGTGCCCCGTTCTGTTCGATATTAAAGGGATTATACGGGTTTTTCCCAGAATAATTGAGTTACATAGTAAAACGTACTTATAAAGGTGGTAGAAGTTCCACGGTAGATATATTTTTCTGGAAATGACGTCTTCTGCACGTAAGGACATTCCAAAGTGCGCGGTGATGCCACCGCGTATTTTCTGCAGGACCGGCTAAGGCAGAGCCAGTCTTCTCCTTTATGCTAATAAAAACACCTCTCTTATGGCATATTTCCGGTAAAATAAGCAATATTTGAAAGAAAATAAACTTGTTTTATTCCAACGACAGCAGCAGTTACCTAGTTTTCCCATAAAATTCTATATTTTTCATGAATTTTCATGCCAAAAAATTAATACGCCACCACCAAATTCTCAACGCTAAAGGCCAGAGAAAAGAAAACCACAAAAACACAAAACCTCAACGAACAGTGTGTAGTAATACAAAGTCCCGTCAGTTTTGAATTGCATAATAATTTTGTGATCCAGTGTAGGACTTGCAGATAATTCAAAACTTTAAAATTGATCTTAAGATAAAAGTGGTGGACAGTAGTGCCGATCAAGTACTCGTTATCTGATACTAGTCTCGAAAAACGCCCAAGTTTTAAACGCTTATAATTGTTGAAATAATGGACTAAATGAGCATTGAGGTCCCTGTTATATGTCTTAAACGTGTGTAAAGCTCATACAACTGCAAAAGAGTGCATTTACTTTCAGGACGGAAACCCGTACAATCCCTTTAATGGTTGGGATCTCATGAGATCTCAAAATGATCAAGCATATTGTTTTATTCTAATAAACTCTGATAAAACTTAGCTACTGCCTACCAACCAGACAAAATCGTCATGTCCTCATTTATTTGTTTAACACATGCACTGCTCTTTTAATTCACAAGACATTATTTTGCAATGCAAATGCCACCACATATGCCAACAAGATAGAGAGAGCATCATGAATTGCAGATTTGGCGCGTTGATGCCACTCGCAGCATGACTTAGGTCTGTCAGTTTATAAATAAACTTTTAACAACTGCTGCCGCGTGTGTTTGGTAACTTGCTTTTGTTTTGTTTCAGCCCTTCGGATGGCCCAGATTCCGCGATAGTGAGCGGCGTGACCACCCCAGAGGCCCGGCGCCTGGCCGTGCGCCTCCGCAGCAGCTGCGTCTGGCGCCCAGACAGCCCTTCCCGCAGGCACCGGCCGCCGCAGCAGTTCGATCAGCAGTTCCAGGGATCTTTCCGTCAGGAGCCCCAGGAGTCTTTCCGTCAGGAGCCTCGGGAGCCTTTCCGTGAGGAGCCCCAGGAGCCTTTCCGTCAGAGCTCGAGGAGACTTTCCGTCAAGAGCCTCAGGAAATCATTCGCAAGGAGCCCCTGGAACCCTTCCGTCAGCAACCGCAGGAGCCTTTCCGTCCGGAGCCACTGGAGCCTTTCCGCCAGGAGACGCAGAAGGAGTTTGTCCAGGAGAATGAAGTGCCTGAGGAGAAGCCTTCTCCTGTGAAGAAGGCCCCAGCTGTGGAGGAGCGAAAGGCGTTTGCTGCTGAGTCGGTGGTGCAGAAGCGACAGGACTTTGCACCTCTGGCAGACCAGAGGCAGGCGCCTAGCTTCAGTGAGCCGGAGGTGAGCGTTGGAACCGTGTGCGGCGCTTAACGGATTTTATATTCTTTAATCACTTTAATTTAATTATGATTTCATTAAGCCCTGTCTGTCTGTCTGTCTGTCTGTCTGTCTGTCTGTCTGTCTGTATGTCTGTATGTCTGTATGTCTGTCTGTCTGTCTGTCTGTCTGTCTGTCTGTCTGTCTGCCTGTCTGTCTGTCTGTCTGTCTGTCTGTCTGTCTGTCTGTCTGTCTGTCTGTCTGTCTGTCTGTCTGTCTGTCTGTCTGTCTGTCTGTCTGTCTGTCTGTCTGTCTGTCTGTCTGTCTGTCTGTCTGTCTGTCTGTCTGTCTGTCTGTCTGTCTGTCTGTCTGTCTGTCTGTCTGTCTGTCTGTCTGTCTGTCTGTCTGTCTGTCTGTCTGTCTGTCTGTCTGTCTGTCTGTCTGTCTGTCTGTCTGTCTGTCTGTCTGTCTGTCTGTCTGTCTGTCTGTCTGTCTGTCTGTCTGTCTGTCTGTCTGTCTGTCTGTCTGTCTGTCTGTCTGTCTGTCTGTCTGTCTGTCTGTCTGTCTGTCTGTCTGTCTGTCTGTCTGTCTGTCTGTCTGTCTGTCTGTCTGTCTGTCTGTCTGTCTGTCTGTCTGTCTGTCTGTCTGTCTGTCTGTCTGTCTGTCTGTCTGTCTGTCTGTCTGTCTGTCTGTCTGTCTGTCTGTCTGTCTGTCTGTCTGTCTGTCTGTCTGTCTGTCTGTCTGTCTGTCTGTCTGTCTGTCTGTCTGTCTGTCTGTCTGTCTGTCTGTCTGTCTGTCTGTCTGTCTGTCTGTCTGTCTGTCTGTCTGTCTGTCTGTCTGTCTGTCTGTCTGTCTGTCTGTCTGTCTGTCTGTCTGTCTGTCTGTCTGTCTGTCTGTCTGTCTGTGTCTGTCTGTCCTGTCTGCCCGAGCTGATTCAAAGTGTTATGCAAATTTCAGACCAATATAGGGTTCGAATGTACTTTTGACTGCACCTCTGAAGTCGTTAAGTGTGGCCACATCCTGTACCTCTGACTTCGCAAGCCTCTCACACTAGCCTCCCTCGCAAGCCTTCCTCGCCAGAGTCCCTCCCGATCATCCCTCGCTGCCCTAGTCTCCGAGCTCTGACGTCGCTGTGTGTACTGCAGCCAGAGTCCCTCCCGATCATCCCTCGCTGCCCTAGTCTCCGAGCTCCGACGTCGCTGTGTGTACTGCAGCCAGAGTCCCTCCCGATCATCCCACGCTGTCCTAGTCTCCGAGCTCTGATGTCGCTGTGTGTACTGCATACAGAGTCCCTCCCGATCATCCCTCGCTGTCCTAGTCTCCGAGCTCTGACGTCGCTGTGTGTACTGCAGCCAGAGTCCCTCCCGATCATCCCTCGCTGCCCTAGTCTCCGAGCTCTGACGTCGCTGTGTGTACTGCAGCCAGAGTCCCTCCCGATCATCCCTCGCTGCCCTAGTCTCCGAGCTCTGACGTCGCTGTGTGTACTGCAGCCAGAGTCCCTCCCGATCATCCCTCGCTGTCCTAGTCTCCGAGCTCTGACGTCGCTGTGTGTACTGCATACAGAGTCCCTCCCGATCATCCCTCGCTGTCCTAGTCTCCGAGCTCTGTAGTCGCTGTGTGTACTGCAGCCAGAGTCCCTCCCGATCATCCCTCGCTGCCCTAGTCTCCGAGCTCTGACGTCGCTGTGTGTACTGCAGCCAGAGTCCCTCCCGATCATCCCTCGCTGTCCTAGTCTCCGAGCTCTGACGTCGCTGTGTGTACTGCAGCAGAGTCCCTCCCGATCATCCCTCGCTGCCCTAGTCTCCGAGCTCTGACGTCGCTGTGTGTACTCCTGCAGCTGGCGGCGGACAGCCGACAGGACGAGTACGCGCTGAATATCCCTGAGAAGAAGGAGAAGCAGCGGCTCGAGTTCCAGGTCCACGGTCAGCAGGGGCCGCACAGCTACCGCTTCGGATACGACACCGGCAGCGGGTGAGTCAGCGATGGAACGACGTTTAACTTTGCTTTCCCAGGTTCCATCACTTCCATATGTATGTTTTCCCATTAGTATGTTTGCTATACCGATGCAAACACCCACTTTACCGACACTTGGACTACGCAAAGTAACCTTGTTCCATGTTACTCATTTTCGATTTAACTTAGTTGTGGTAATTAGCTGAACTGAAAGCCTTAGTATTTTGCTGCGGAACAACAAATAGCTGAGTGTTCCCGGTAGTCTGGTCAAGCCCACACATTCCCGGAACCAGTGCAGTTCCCGGAACCAGTGCAGCGTCACTCGTCCGAGCTGGTGAGCGGCGGGGCGGCGGTCAGTGAGGTGTTCGCCCGATCTCCTATACCCGCCTGTCGGTGGCACGGTTGGCACGGTGCCGACTTGTGGCTCAGTGAGGTGTTCGCCGATCTCCTATACCCGCCTGTCAGCGGCACGGTTGGCACGGTGTCGACTTGTGGCTGAGTGAGGTGTCCGCCCTATCTCCTATACCCGCCTGTCAGCGGCACGGTTGGCACGGTGTCGACTTGTGGCTGAGTGAGCTATTCGCCTATCTCCTATACCCTCCTGTCAGTGGCACGGTTGGCACGGTGTCGACTTGTGGCTGAGTGAGGTGTTCGCCTATCTCCTATACCCGCATGTCAGCGGCACGGTTGGCATGGTGCCGACTTGTGGCCGAGTGTCCGCTCCAGTTGTCTGGGACGGCTGTCTCGGGTATGTCTTCCGTCCCTGAGAGCTGCCAAAGCTGAGCTGTCCAGCACCGAGCTGCAATGGAGCACAGGGTAGGACGCTGGACTTCCTCCGAGCCCGGCTCCTGCTCTGGATAGCGAGGAGTGGCGACATTAATGTTAATGTCTTGGGCGGCGTGCAGCGTTTACGATCAAATTTGAGCGTTTCTACCAGTGAGACATTTTTTCTCTGGATGGCAACTTAGGTCGTTCTCAGCACCGGAAATATTGAATATATCCACATAAACCTGGAAGCGGTGCGGTTGCCGGTCGCTTGGGTGGCTGCAGGGGCGGCTCACTGCTCGTTTGTCACCGATGAGCGGGCGACAGCTGTTCCGAGAGCTGCCCAGTACTGCCCAGTGGCAGGAGAAAGCTGTCACGGTCGGTCAACCATGACACCCCCTCTCAGCCCCCGGTCAGAACGTCCAGGCCACTGGAGCGTCACACGGAGACGGCCGCAGATGCCATGTTGAAACCAAAGCAGTAGGAGCAGAGATCTATCAGGAAGTAGCTCATGTCGCTGCGCAACTCAAATAGCGGAGAGCAGGGGCCCGGGAACAGGGGGGGGGGGGGGGGCGCTTGCCCCCCCCCCCCCCCAACTTCGCGACCGGGGGGCGGCGCCCTCACCCAACTTTGGCGTGGCTGATCTTAACGTTCCGTAAAAAGAGCTTGTTTTGCATATAAGACAATCGAAAGTCTGAGTTTGTTTTCCAAATTCTGCAAACATCACACTTCTACTCATGTTTACCTTAATTTTCCCTTTGTCAACGAGGTTCTGCACAGGAAACCTAAAAACAGGGGGCGTCGCCACTAGCCAGGGACGTGGCTAGTCACAATTGGTTCTGCACCACCAGCTTTGAAATCGTTCCCGGGCCTCTGGCGGAGAGCTATATACCTACCCGTTTCGACTCTGCACCGGTCAGTCTACGAGTGCTTTCCTTGCTCTTGAGATGCGTTTGAACACCTTATTCGCAAGGGATCGCCATCTTCCGAAAGTTGAGGGGACGGAGGGCATTTTAAGTCGATTCTTTCCATGGGCAACGCCATGGACGTAATGCTAAATTCCGAATATTAAATTCCGAATATGTTGGGGGACGCGTCCCCCCGCCCCCCCCCCCCCTCCCCGCTTCTGACGCCTATGCATATTCGGAGTTCGTTTCATGACAGATTGAAAGACTGTTAGGGTTTATTAGTCTATTGATAAAAGATGATCATTTCCGCGTGTTGACTCAGGTCAACCTGAAACGCTTCAGCTGGGGTTGACCTTGCACCAGAGTCGATCTTATCTCCTGCTGCGCAGTCACCGCCGTGCAGTCCTCTGCGGCCGGCTAACCGGCCAGCGGACGCGGATCGCGTCACTTTCCCGCGTCACGAACCGGTGACCGTGACGGCCGCATGTGACGCACCGGACTGTGACGGGATGTGACACCTATATACCGGCTCACGGCGCGACGCCTTCGCTCACGAGCGGCGTGAGTTGGAGGTTCAGAACGTGCGGGCACCTAACCTTAAATCAAGAACGACGAAACCGAGACGAAACTGTTACTGAGGGGTGTTGAGAATGGATTGGGCCTTGAGAATGGATGTGTCCAGGTGCCGTTCCTGCGGAGAGTACGTTGGCTCACGTGTTTGATTTGACACAGATGTTTCCATTGAGAACGGCGAGCTGTTAGTAAGTTAGTAAGTTAGCTGTTAGTAAGTTAGTAAGTTAGCTGTTAGAAAGTTAGTAAGTTAGCTGTTAGTAAGTTAGTAAGTTAGCTGTTAGTAAGTTAGTAAGTTAGCTGTTAGTAAGTTAGTAAGTTAGCTGTTAGTAAGTTAGCGAGTTAGCTGTTAGTAAGTTAGTAAGTTAGCTGTTAGTAAGTTAGTAAGTTAGCTGTTAGTAAGTTACGTCAGAGGCAGCTCCATAAGCTGCCACTGATTTGATAGTCTGCCATCTGTCGAATGAATAGCTGCACGTAGCGGGATAGACACGCAGACAAAGTGCAGGAGCTGTTATGCGCGCTGGTCAAAATGACCACCAATTCATTCCAGTGGCCGCTTTTTGGCGATCACTGCCTATCGATATCTCAGAGCGTTGGGGCTTACGTACGGCAAATTGCTCAATTGCATTCATGGCTATATGGAAGAGGCCACAGACATCTTAAGTGTTCTATTAGCCGTTTTCACGAAGGATTTTGCGTTTGAGGCGATTAGGGCGTTTGGGGCGTTTGGGGCGTTTAGGGCGATTGGGGCGATTGGGGCGATTGGGGCGATTGGGGCGATTGGGGCGATTGGGGTAAATGGGTCTATACCTCGTAAGAACACGGCTTTTCCAGGTGATTGTTGGTATCAATCGTAACTTTATGAATTAATGCATTTTTCTGCAAATTCCATTTTAATGATAACACCATAGTTTACTTAAAATTAAAAATTTCATCTTAAACTAGTCCTGGTGCTGCCAGACGGCTGGGGTGTTTGTGCGACGCCATCTTGCTCGAATCCCGCAAGTGGCTGGTTCGGGAAATGATCATATTTTGCAACGACATGGTTTTCAGGAGTCAATGAAAACTAGATGAATTAGTCCATTCATATTTTCAGTCATATTCACTTTTTAAAGCAAGGATTAATGATGATTAACGATTTTGTTTTGATCATTTGTTGTAAGATGACGCGGAGCGGCAGCTCCACCGTCCGCCGTCCACCGTCCACCGTCCACCGTCCACCGTCCACCGTCCACCGTCCACCGTCCACCGTCCCACCGTCCCACCGTCCCACCGTCCCACCGTCCCACCGTCCCACCGTCCCACCGTCCCACCGTCCCACTGTCCCACCGTCCTCCACCGTCCTCCACCGTCCTCCACCGTCCTCCACCGTCCTCCACCGTCCTCCACCGTCCTCCACCGTCCTCCACCGTCCTCCACCGTCCTCCACCGTCCTCCATCGTCCTCCACCGTCCTCCACCGTCCTCCACCGTCCACCGTCCACCGTCCCACCGTCCACCGTCCACCGTCCACCGTCCACCGTCCACCGTCCACCGTCCACCGTCCACCGTCCACCGTCCACCGTCCACCGTCCACCGTCCACCGTCCGTCCTCCACCGTCCACCGTCCACCGTCCACCGTCCACCGTCCACCGTCCACCGTCCACCGTCCACCGTCCACCGTCCACCGCCCACCGTCCACCGTCCACCGTCCACCGTCCACCGTCCACCGTCCACCGTCCACCGTCCACCGTCCACCGTCCACCGTCCACCGTCCACCGTCCACCGTCCACCGTCCACCGTCCACCGTCCACCGTCCACCGTCCACCGTCCACTGTCCACCGTCCACCGTCCACATAGGCACCGAGCCGATAGTCTGCCGTCTCTGAGAAGTGGAAGGGTTTCCCCATAATCTCCCCTGCCCTGAATGAAAGCTGGGAGAAAGGTGCTTTGTCCGCATAAAGTGCCTCTTTCCCCAAGCCAATCATCAGATTGTGATACAAAGCCTTGTGAGTGGGTGAGGGTGACTCAGGCTACGTAGCAAGCTTTCACAATTATGCCCACTTTGTCATCGAGGCGAGCGGAGACAAACGGGTGGTAAGTGGTGGGCTGTGGGCTGTGGGCGGTGGGCGGTGGGCGGTGGGCGGTGGGCGGTGGGCGGTGGGCGGTGGGCGGTGGGCGGTGGGCGGTGGGCGGTGGGCGGTGGGCGGTGGGCGGTGGGCGGTGGGCGGTGGGCGGTGGGCGGTGGGCGGTGGGCGGTGGGCGGTGGGCGGTGGGCGGTGGGCGGTGGGCGGTGGGCGGTGGGCGGTGGGCGGTGGGCGGTGGGCGGTGGGCGGTGGGCGGTGGGCGGTGGGCGGTGGGCGGTGGGCGGTGGGCGGTGGGCGGTGGGCGGTGGGCGGTGGGCGGTGGGCGGTGGGCGGTGGGCGGTGGGCGGTGGGCGGTGGGCGGTGGGCGGTTGATGGAGGGCGTTGGAATGTGGGTCGTGGGCATGGATATTTACACGAATAATAAACATGTATTTTCTCTTGTATATACGATGTCGTAACTGCTGTCTGCTGATGAGATTTAAATGCGGCATGAGGTAATGATTGTTTTATTACAAATAGCAGGTAGCGTAATCGGAACATTCGAGATAGATATACACTATGTGTGAGAGCGATATCCCCCTAGCTATGTTGTCTCTGCGATAGAGCCAAATTCATGGACCAAACGATTAGCTTTTGTACTACCTCTGTCCTTCCACATAAGACTTGGCAAAGCAAAGAATAAACCAGACACTCACCGTACCATACCTGGAATGGTTAGTAGTGCACCACAAACGTGCGGCAAAGTACGGCTAAATTGGGTGCCGCCAAGCACGGTGCCCTAACCCGCAGACTGCAGGTGAGACGGTGCCCTAACCGCAGACTGCAGGTGAGACGGTGCCCTAACCGCAGACTGTAGGTGAGACGGTTCCCTAACCGCAGACTGCAGGTGAGACGGTGCCCTAACCGCAGACTGTAGGCGAGACGGTGCCCTAACCGCAGACTGTAGGTGAGACGGTTCCCTAACCGCAGACTGTAGGCGAGACGGTGCCCTAACCGCAGACTGTAGGTGAGACGGTTCCCTAACCGCAGACTGTAGGTGAGAAGCTTTGCCACGAGTAAGCGCAGCGCGAGCTCGTAATATTGGGTATAACACACCTGCACACATGCTAGCTACGACATTGACTTGACTTTCGTAACTATTGGACAGGTCACATCTGTGACATCAGTCGATTATGCTCCAGAATATCCTTATCGATGTGTTTAACTCCAAGACAGTCAATACCGATGCAAATCAGGAAGAGCAGACAGTTAAGTGTTCAGTGCTCGGCAAACTGTCGATACCGGTGCAACAAATGAAAATGTTAAACGACGGGAGGGAAAAGCGAAATTGCAACCTCTGGTGAATGGGGATAACGTGTTCACAATACTAGTCGTAAGCAGTTCTTCTGGCTACTAGCCGACTGATCCATTGCAGTGCGAACGAAAGTCTCGTTCTGCTCAGCTGTCCGCGGCCGGCATAGGAGGGCAGGTGGTGCAGGGCCAGTTTGAAGCATTGTCAATAGCACCAGCGGCCGGCTTTTCTCGACCTTCGGGTCCAAAACGGAGATGATGCATCCAGGGCGCGTGCGGGTAACACAGGAGTGCTGGTGTGTTCTCCAGTAGTTTCCACACCAGCGGGATGCACGGCGTCACCAGTACAGCTAAATCGCCAATGTCCACTAAGACAAGAGTCGGCCGAACTAATTTGTGTGGCAGGTCACGAAGGCGAGCTCCCATTCCGCACTGCTGTGCCGGATGGCATTCCAACTCCGCGGGCACGGCATCAGCCATCTCGCAGTGGGGTCACAGTCAATACGGCGATGCCGCCAGTGCTGGGAGCGATCGATGGCGACACTGCTGTGTCCCTCTGGCGTACCTCGTTGAAAGCCCATGTCTCGACACATAGCAGAAGCGTCTTCCACATCCCAGTCAATGTCACAAACCTGCAGCCACGTTTTCCCTTTATTCTTTGTGTACTGGACGTATCCGTTGTCGCATGCACTCCCGCCATACAGCCGGAATCCATGTCTGCCGACGGTGCTGCGAGTGTTGCAGACGCGCACGTCACAGGTCCCGGCCACACAGCTCAAACCGGCGACAGTCGTGGAGCAGTCCTTTTCGTACACGCAGGGCTGTCCCTCTCCAGCGCCAGGGCGACACTCGGTGTTGTTGAGATTCCAGAAGGATGCCGGGCATGTGCAGACGCCGTCTTCGCAGACTGCCGGCTCTGACTTGACCTGGCACTCACTATCCGTCAGACATCCCTCAGAAAGTCCCGGATATGGCCGACGCTCGGTATTGTTGAAGTTCAGGACGTCTGTTTGCCTCTCCAGCATGTCAGAGAGAGAGTCTGATGTGCGTCAGCCGGCCGGTTCACAGCATCCGTGGGAGTTCGCTGAACGTTCTCCCGACAGCTCAGCATTGCAGCTAGGGCCCGCTCGACGGCGACCAATCTTGTAGCGACTTCGGACATCCCGGTGGCGTCTTCTGCTGGCTTGGTGACGGCTTCTGACAGCCTATCCAGACAACTGGAGACGGCAGCCAGCTGAGACGACAGCTCCGTCGTGGCGTCGTGGACGCTGGCCCGGGCTACTGCCTCCAGCCCGGCAATCATCCGGTCCAGAACAACATCACTGAACACCGTCTGATCCCCGGGGACGGCCGCAGCTGCCGACGGCGATGGAGGACTGGACGTGACACTGCCGAGGAACAGGAGGCAGAGCAGCAGAGACGCCGCCATGGTGGCCACGGACACACCACGCTCCACTGGTACTGGCTGGCACGACGCGACTGGGGCTTCCGTGACGGAATATGAAGCTGATAAACATGGAAGAGGATGGAGAACCAGGATGTGTTCGCCGGTTTGCACGGGCCAGCAGGAAGGCCACGACCGCAACTCACAGAGAAATCCCACAGGATGTGCTCAGGACATTTGAGTCTTGCCTCCAAGTTGCACAGATAGTGACTTCGCCCTGAGGAGGTAAGCGTGACAGCCAATATGTGAGGCGGAGAATGAAGACAGTTTTGTAAACAGCAACACTTGGAAGCAAATTCGGAATTTCAACAACTTTTGTGAAGACAAGGCACGAACGCGCAGTGAAACCCGGCAAGTATAACCGTCAGTCCCTCCCGTGTCTCGGCAGGTATAACCGTCAGTCCCTCCGTGTCTCGGCGCAGGTATAACCGTCAGTCCCTCCGTGTCTCGGCAGGTATAACCGTCAGTCCCTCCGTGTCTCGGCGCAGGTATAACCGTCAGTCCCTCCGTGCTTCGGCAGGTATAACCATCAGTCCTCCGTGCTTCGGCAGGTATAACCGTCAGTCCCTCCGTGCTTCGGCAGGTATAACCGTCAGTCCTCCGTGCTTCGGCAGGTATAACCGTCAGTCCCTCCGTGCTTCGGCAGGTATAACCGTCAGTTCCGGTTCGAGGAGCGTGACGCCGACGGAAACCTGAGTGGCCGCTACGGCTACTACACTGACGGCAAGCTGAAGGTGGTCAACTACTCAGCCACCCACAAGGGAGGCTTCCACGCCGAGGGCGACTTCGGCAAGTTCCCAGAGAAGAATCACTGATCGTCCAAAGGAACAGCAAGGACTCAGTCTCTGCGATGTCACATTGCCTTACACATGGCAATGACACACACGCGTGTGTGCGCGTGTGCGTGTGCGTCGTGTGCGCACACACACACACATTCACAATTGTATTTACGGTTTTTCTCATACTTATAACGTGGCTTTTTGCTTGCTAAATTTGACCCTGAAATGTCTACATTGTTTACACGTTATCATATAACTTTCGTTAACACCTACTCGTTACTGTTCTCCAAGACATAAGTGATACCTCCACTTGAAAGTTTCACATATTTTATAACTATTTTCGGAGACATTCAAGCGTTCGAATGATCCTAAGAGACAGAAGAGGTTTGGCGTCTGTTCGCGAAGTGTGCTAGATCAAACTAACAGAGGTCCTGCTAGTAATGTCAGGTCGCTCTTGCTAACAGTTGGTTCAGATAACCATTTCAGGCATCACGGGTGCACACTGCACTACCGTACAAACCATCGGTGAGATGTTATGCTGTTATTTGTTATTGATGATTGTTGTTGTGCTTCGTATGATGCAAATATATCACCATGTGCCTCTGCGAAGCCTTTTCTTTTCAACTAAAGAACATGTGGATTTTAGCTGTACGAAACTCAATCTTGATATTATTAGTTTTTTTCAGCGGGTTTTGTTGTCGACTGCCTTTTATTTCATGCTTTTATTGATTCGGTATGCAGACTTGTGCCTTGATCCCCCGAAGTTGGAACTGGGATCCCAATGCATCCCTCGGCATAAAATGCATGAAGATCTTGGATGCCAGTGGATCCCTCTGCGTAAAATGCATAAAGAGCTGGGATCCTCCTGGATCCCTCGGCGTAAAATGCATAAAGAGCTGGGATCCTCCTGGATCCCTCGGCGTAAAATGTCTCAGCATCTGGGATCATTGTGGATCCCTCGTCTAAAAATATATCAAGATCTGGGATCTTTGTAGATCCCACGGCATAAAATATATCAGGATCTGGGATCTTTGTGGATCCCTCGGCGTAAAATAAATTTAGATCTGGGATCTTTCTAGATCCCAAGCATTAAACAGGATCTAGAATCTTTGTGGATCCTTCGACTTAAAATGCATGTATATATTAGGCCTTCGGAGTCTCTCAGCTTCCTGGTTATCCGGGCAGGTCTGGGAAACCCTAGCTGTGTGTCAACGGTGGGATTCTGAAGCCTGAAGTTTGTCACCAGTTTTTTTTTCCTACAATTTTGTCAACTTTTCCAAGACAAAACATTTGATACTGACAGACATAGGTTTTGTTGTTTGTTGATTGGGGGTTTAGGGTGCGACGACTACTGGAGTCAATTTGTGGTAATAAGGTATTAAAATGTTGCCTTGGTGCACTATGTTGCTACTTTTGCAATGCTGCCGTCTGCCACATAGTACTATGACATCATAACGTGCTGCCATATTGTGCACCAGCATGCAAATATGTTCCTTAGTCAAAGGTTGTCAACAATAACACAGGCGTTGAAAGCACAAAATGAATATAGAACAAACAAAAAAAGAAGATGCCCCTCAGAATCACTGCATCCCCCCTCTCCCCAGATTAGCGGGATTAAAATTATCCTGTTGGAAGAAAAAAAATCGGAGTCCAAAAACAGAGATCTGGTCCTGACGAATCGAATGGCGTTTTCCCCCATCGAAATCGACTGAGCGGTTCTTGAGATCTCTTGGGGGAGGGGGGACGGGCAGAATCTGGCCCCCGCAGGTTAACGTAATTCTGGCCGCCCGCAGGGAATAGGGTTAAAACTATCCTGTTGGAGTGGGAGGAGGGGTAACGAACAGGGGTGATACTCCTGTACCTACATACCAAGTTCAAGTTCAGCACATACATGGGCAACTTTAGAGGAAAAATGCATACAAATGAGACATCTTTAGCACCTGAACATACAACATCAGACACTAAACTAGCAGATATTCTGCCTTTGACCAATATAGCATAACTTTTCCACACATTTGATAGGACCTTGGCTGAATCCGATGGGTGAGTTCAAGTTTTGGCAAAACTGATGCTGAGTGCATCATATGGTCTTCTTAGGCTGAATTTTCAACTCTCTATTGTTAGTTTTTAGGCTGAATTTCCCACCTGCACCATGGCTTCAAAGCAATACTAAGACCCTGCCTGGGGGGGGGGGGGGGGGGGGCTGCAGGCCAGGCCCTACTGGATCACTCTGTCCCCCCACATATTGGTTATTGATTCAACTTTTGGTGAATGATTCAATCATGATTCATTTTGGAACTTGAATTATTCAATGACCTTTTGATTCATGAAAAACAAATTTGAGAATTGATTCTTCCTGATTCAAAGAATACAAACAATATTTCAATTGATTCACGTTTGATTCAACATTTAAATATCTGTTGAATATATGACAAATCAATAAAAGTGGAAACTTACAAAGCCATAGGTATATATGAATTATGATCATTGTAAAATATAAAAATATCATCATATTAATTATGAAACATTGTTACAGCAATGATATTTCAGTAGAAATGAGTGTAGCCACTGGGACTGCTTTGTATTTGCACAATTTACCATGCTCACTTGAATTGTTAAGAATCGTTAAATTTGATTCCATGCGGGTTTTGATTCAATCACGATTCATGAATACAAATGTATGGTGAATTGATTTTCTTCAATTCAAGCAATTTGTATTGAACGATTTCAATCGATTAAATGCAGAGTCAAATCAATAACCAGTCTGGTCCCCCCCCCCATGATTAGCAGGATTTTATAATTAGTCCTAAGCAAATGGGAAACTGGTGGGAAAAAATTGGCTGCCCCCCCCCCCCCACCCCCCACACTGAATATTGCTGGTTATGTTTGACTAAGGTACCTTTTGGTACGCCATGTTATGTACAGTATGGCAGCATGGTATGTCACAGTGTCATATGGTAACATCAGAAATGCAGCGGCATTGTGCATCAAAGCAAAATTTCTAAATATATTCTTATGAAGCCGTTATTATTAGTAATAGGTTACCTATGTTAGGTTAGGTTTAGTTTAACAGCTTTGTCAGAAGAAATGCAGACATTTTGATGTGGTGCACTATGCCTAAATTTATTCCGACAAAGTTGTTATTATTAATAGGTAAGGTTAGGCTAAGTTAAGTTAGCGGCTTTGTCAGAAGAAGTATGCGAATTTTGCTGTGGTGCACACTGCACAATGCCGCTACTTTTCTGATGTTACCATATGCTGTCATACTGTGCATAGCGCAGCACACTGACAGGCACCTTAGTCAAAGATTACCAAATTGCATACAAAGTGACGCTTCTGTACCTACCAACCAAGTTTAAGTGCAGTTAAGCACATACACAGGCAAAACAGTGGGGTTTACAGGCGCCACAACTACCAAGCAGGGGCGGCGGAAGAGGTGGGGGGGGGGGGGGGGATTGCCCCCCCCCCCCCCCAAAAAAAAATCAGCCGAGGGGCGCTTTGTGTTTGGCAGGGGCTGCGGATTCCAAGAGAACGCTAAGGCCAAGGGAAGCCAAGGGGGGCCTCTGGACGCCTGAAGGGGCACTCTGGCTGCCTGAGGGAGCGCTCTGGCCGCCTGAGGGGGCGCTCTGGCAACCTGAGGGGGCGCTCTGGCCGCCTGAGGAGGCGCTCTGGCCGCCTGAGGGGGCGCTCTGGCCGCCTGAGGGGGCGCTCTGGCCGCCTGAGGGGGCGCTCTGGCCGCCTGAGGGGGCCCTCAGGCAGCCAGAGCGCCCCCTCAGGCGGCCAGAGCGCTTCCTCAGGCGGCCAGAGCGCCCCCTCAGGTTGCCAGATCGCCCCTCATGCAGCTAGAGCGCCCCCTCATGCGGCCAGAGCGCCCCCTCAGGTTGCCAGAGCGCCCCCTCATGCGGCCAGAGCGCCCCCTCAGGCGGCCAGAGCGCCCCCTCAGGTTGCCAGAGCGCCCCTCATGCAGCCAGAGCGCACCCTCAGGCGGCCAGAGCGCTCCCTCAGGCAGCCAGAGTGCCCCTTCAGGCGTCCAGAGGCCCCCTTGGCTTCCCTTGGCCTTGGCGTTCTCTTGGAATCCGCAGCCCCTGCCAAACACAAAGCGCCCCTCGGCTGATTTTTTTTTTTTTTGGGGGGGGGGGGGGTAAGCAACTTCCCCCCTCCCCCCCCCCCACCTCTTCCGCCGCCCCTGCTTGGTAGTTGTGGCGCCTGTAAACCCCACTGATTTGCCTGTGTATGTGCTTAACTGCACTTAAACTTGGTTGGTAGGTACAGAAGCGTCACTTTTTGTGCAATTTGGTAATCTTTGACTAAGGTGCCTGTCAGTGTGCTGCGCTATGCACAGTATGCCAGCATATGGTAACATCAGAAAAGCAGCGGCATTGTGCAGTGTGCACCACAGCAAAATTCCCATACTTCTTCTGACAAAGCCGCTAACTTAACTTAGCCTAACCTTACCTATTAATAATAACAACTTTGTCGGAATAAATTTAGGCATAGTGCACCACATCAAAATGTCTGCATTTCTTCTGACAAAGCTGTTAAACTAAACCTAACCTAACATAGGTAACCTATTACTAATAATAACGGCTTCATAAGAATATATTTAGAAATTTTGCTTTGATGCACAATGCCGCTGCCTTTCTGATGTTACCATATGACACTGTGACATACCATGCTGCCATACTGTACATAACATGGCGTACCAAAAGGTACCTTAGTCAAACAAAACCAGCAATATTCAGTGTGGGGGGGGGGGGGGGGGCAGCCAATTTTTCCCCACCAGTTTCCCATTCGCTTAGGACTAATTATAAAATCCTGCTAATCATGGGGGGGGGGGGACCAGACTGGTTATTGATTTGACTCTGCATTTAATCGATTGAAATCGTTCAATACAAATTGCTTGAATTGAAGAAAATCAATTCACCATACATTTGTATTCATGAATCGTGATTGAATCAAAACCCGCATGGAATCAAATTTAACGATTCTTAACAATTCAAGTGAGCATGGTAAATTGTGCAAATACAAAGCAGTCCCAGTGGCTACACTCATTTCTACTGAAATATCATTGCTGTAACAATGTTTCATAATTAATATGATGATATTTTTATATTTTACAATGATCATAATTCATATATACCTATTGCTTTGTAAGTTTCCACTTTTATTGATTTGTCATATATTCAACAGATATTTAAATGTTGAATCAAACGTGAATCAATTGAAATATTGTTTGTATTCTTTGAATCGGGAAGAATCAATTCTCAAATTTGTTATTCATGAATCAAAAGGTCATTGAATAATTCAAGTTCCAAAATGAATCATGATTGAATCATTCACCAAAAGTTAAATCAATAACCAGTATGTGGGGGGGGGGACAGAGTGATCCAGTAGGGCCTGGCCTGCAGCCCCCCCCCCCCCCCCCCCCAGGCAGGGTCTTAGTATTGCTTTGAAGCCATGGTGCAAGTGGGAAATTCAGCCTAAAAAGTAACAATAGAGAGTTGAAAATGCAGCCTAAGAAGACCATATGATGCACTCAGCATCAGTTTTGCCAAAACTTGAACTCACCCATCGGATTCAGCCAAGGTCCTACCAAATGTGTGGAAAAATTATGCTATATTGGTCAAAGGCAGAATATCTGCTAGTTTAGTGTCTGATGTGTTATGTTGAGGTGCTAAAGATGTCTCATTTGTATGCATTTTTCCTCTAAAGTTGCCCATGTATGTGCTGAACTTGAACTTGGTATGTAGGTACAGGAGTATCACCCCTGTTCGTTACCCCTCCTCCCACTCCAACAGGATAATTTTAACCCTATTCCCTGCGGGCGGCCAGAATTACGTTAACCTGCGGGGGCCAGATTCTGCCCGTCCCCCTTCCCCCCAGAGTTATAGCAATTGTGTAATTACAATTTTGGTAATCACTATTTTGTAATTACATTTTTGTATTCCAATATTTTAATAACATATCGAAACCAGCGCAAATTAGTCTGCCTACACATTGTTATTTATCATGAAGGCATATAATATTTCATCACTCTATCTTTTGCGAAAATGTACCAAACTTCTATGAACAATCAACTCTCATTTGAAAAAGTGCATTGAAATCGGCAGTTTAACTTGGCCCGGACGGCGAACTACATATTTAGTGTTGACGACTTATGAGAAAAAAAAATCCCATAAATTTTCAACAAACAGGTATTTAATATATTACAGTGCACACATGAAACATTAATCTAAACCGTTTATTCATAATCAATCAATAAACGTTTCGGAAAACCGTGATGCATTCCGCGGATTAACTTGGCCAAGGATGGCGACATATTTAGTGTATGCGATTTGTTTAATTGACCGATCAGGAACGTTGTCACGCTTCTTGGAGCACTTACTTCAATAATTTAATTTTTGCAATAGAAAATGTTGTTAGTTCACTTTTAAATTGAGGCACGATCAATTTGAAACCACACATGTGCAGGGGCGGATCCAGTTGGGAGGGGGGCAAATGGGCCATGCCCCCCCCCCAAAGGTCCTGATACTATGTCCCCCCCCCAACGGTCGGACGTACAGTTGTAAAAATTGCCTTTGCAGCAGTCAAAATCCAGCTATCCACAGTGAAAAACTTGCAAATTTCTCGCTGCTTCGCGGCATGACACAATGCGCAATTGCTTATACAAATTTGGAAAATGGGAAAATAAATAATTAAGTGTCTGGCAGTCTTTCCTTGGCGGTACCTACTTGCTAGCCCCGGGCCCATTCCCTTCATAAAATATTAACTTTCAAGCGGGCTACATGTTTAGCTAGTCTGCCGAGTTCCGAAAAAAAGGCGACGCGAACGCAAAGACACGGACATCGGCGCCCGGATGCTGCTTCAGCGGTGCCCAGCTTGCTGGACCGAAGAGCTAATAGTGGGGACCAGGCCAGGACCATCTCTCCCCAGGCTCCTCCAGATCCACAGGGACCATTTATGCGCGGAAACGTCGTTCTTCCCCCTTTGCTGCTTTCAAACCATTTGCATTGTTACTAGTTGTTTGTTACAGTTTGGTTCATATGTATACAGTTATTATTATTATATGTACTATTGAGCGCTGACTGCCACCGGTCATTGTGATTTACTATCCGAGGCTAATGTATATGAAAAACTACCTTCATTTAAATATTTTGCATCATACCAAGATGTATAACCAGGAAAAGGGATTACCTGAGGCTTGGCTCCACTCACGGTCTGGCTCCAATATGAAAATTTCGTTTTCCACGACCTAAAATTAAAATTTTCACGCCGCTTCGCGGCGTCACATCGGTGGCCATCGTCATAACGAAGCCATCGTCATCGTCTTTGGTTCGTTGTAGCGGTGAATGGAATGAATAGCATGTTTAGCTTCTTATTATCTACAAGGCCCACCGCCTATGTGTCTGGGTTTTATCAGGCAAACCAGTAAAAATTTCGCGCCGCTTCGCGGCGCTAAATAGCAAGTATGTACCTACTAAAACATGAAAGGACACATTAAAAATGCTGCAAAGGCCTAAATACACGCATACAAAATGGTTAGTTTTTCTTTCGTCATTTTAGCCGACCCCCCCATTCAAAAATTATCGGCGACGCCCCTGGGTACAGCTGACAATTGACATAGTTTGGCTCAGTGTAAGGCAATGTCGGAACAATACAAACTGCAAGCTGTCGATCTTTCCTTTTTCGATATCCCAAAAGGCCTAAAAGCTAAAAAAAGAGAAAAGACATCGTGTAGTTGCAAAATAAAGTGGGCCAAATCCGGGAAGAAATTCGAAATTGGGGGTAGGTAAGGTCCGCTAAAAACGGTTTGCCCTCCCCCAAAAAAACGGCCGGCTGGATCCGCCCTTGTACATGTGTCACATAAAAATGCAGGTAATTAAATCAAAAGGTGAATATTTCACTTTAATACATGCTTTTTATTTAGTTTGTCCCAGGGAAGCGCCATTTACTTTGTACATCTCCATTTAGCTGAACGTTCCTAAAATTATGCATACTAGTATATAACCACGGTAAAACTATTGAATATGTTACTAATTATTGGGACAGTCAATGCACACGTGTGCGCACGTACCGTTTCATATTTCAAACCTGTTTTAGCTTTATCAGAGCGCGCCCGCTCAGTCATCGCCCACAAAAGCATTTTACTGGTATAATATTGTGGCCTAAATCCGAGGAGATATCATTTAGCGCTATTTTTTTTGGGGGGGGGGGCGCTTGGCCCGAGGGGGCGCCCTGGGTTTCCTTGCCCCCCCCCCCCCCCCCCCCCTCCCCTCCCCCATCCGAAAATACCTTCCGCCGCCACTGCTACCAAGGTTATTTGGCACCTATGCCACATCCTCTGAAGAACACCCGATACGTCAAAGCAAGAGCCTGATGTCAACACTTGCACATATTTATATTTACTGGAAAGCCAGAAGGTATGTAAACATAGTAGGAAGCATACCGATTTGGTAAGGACGATTCATTCAACCTTGAACTCGGCTGACCAACGGATGACGTCACTGGCCGTAGCCGGCTCCTTCGTCGGCGTCGCGCTCACGCAGCAAACATAGTCAGCCGCCAGTTACAGCTCGCTGTTTCGTACAGCCAGGGATTCACAAAGACGAGCGTGGTGAATTCTCAGTGCCCATTAATTCCTAGCACATGCTTAATTGTATGATTCTGCCCCAGTGAATTGCCGAATATGCTATGAAACGCGCCGTGACATGCCATGACTCTGCCTCCAGTGACGTCACATCAAGCTTGGGGCTCTTACGAGGCGGCTATAGTGGTGTCACCCCCTGCGAGCCGCAGTCCGCACACAAATCTTGCGCAACACAAATCACTATCGCCCCGCTGGACGGCCTCTGTTCCGTACTTGCATATCTGAACGGCGACAAACAGCGTGTGGCGTTCATGTGCCGTTTCCCAGCCGCCAGGCTGCGCACAGTGCTCATTATCGCTGTTATTGCGCATGTTTTGTTCCGTGAACAAACGAACGCGTTGTATCGCTTGCTTTTGTTTGTTACCTGCAGTATTATTTTAGAACTGCAGGATTAATTTGGAGCTGCAGGATTAACCGAAAGTTGGTTTCCGCATTGGGATAACAACATTATTTAGAATTGTGTTTTCCATTAGGAAACTTAATGATATCTAGGCGCAAGTATCATGACAGAGGTGATCATTTGCAAAGGTGTGGTGCCTACTTGTCTGTCTAAGATTTGTCACCGATTACTCCACCGATGGCTATAGATTTGTCGCCGATTAGAATGGCAGAACGGTCATTTTTCCCAGCCCTGTATCTGGGTTCTCAGTGGATCTCTAATGTAACCCTATTAGTGGCAGGCTCCTGCTAACCCTATTAGTGGCAGGGAGGGGGCGGATTCGCCTCCCCCTCGGAGATCTCGAGCTCCACCCGTCCAATTTTCAAAAATCAAACGGTGTTCGATTCCCCTCAACACGATCTACATTTCTAAAAATAATATATACAAATATTTGATAGGGGGCAACAGGGGGCAAAAACTAGCAAAATTAGAGGTATTTTTGATCTACCACAGCTGCCATGTTTATCAACCGATTTGAACGCAACTAATGGGGATCGATAGATATTGAATTGGGGATTGATATATGAAGGTGACTTTCGAAAATTCGAAAATCATAGGCGTTTGCAGGTCACTAAATCTGCGGGTGAAATAAATGCGTTATAAAACCGTTTTTTCTTGACTTTTTTGGATAAATGAAATGTGCGTTATTGTGACATCAGACACAACAGTTATACAACACATTTTTATCCATAGGCATATTTGTATCCAAATCGATATCCATATCCATCCATATTTGTATCCATATCCATATCTTCATCCATATTATTATCCATTTGGTCCCATTATTCATATCCATATCCATATTTTTATCCATATCGTTGAATTTCAAGACAACTTTCAAGGTGACCTATTTCCTTTAACACGCGACCTGGAGGGGGGGGGGGGGGGCGAAATCCGCCCTCCCTAAGGTTTTTTCGAAGATAGCGAAAAAACGGCGGAGCTTCGCGCCGCCGTTTTTTTGCATGCCTGTTCGGAAATCAAATACCCACATTATGTGCAATTATTGGCCTCGGGTCATCTCAGGTCAGGTCACCAGACCAGGACCAGGTGTAACCACACCTCCAAAAAGTTTGCGGTCGTACCACAACCACAGTTCTTGGCCGATCGGTTTGAAACTTGCATAATTTCATAAGCTCATAGGTATGAACCTATAATTTCCTTATCCCAGATTTCTGCTATCAGTGACCTAAGGTCGGGTCAATTTCGTGACCTCCCAATTTTAAGTCAATGGGGAAATATTAAAATGCTTCCTATTCCGAGGATGCGCATGAAATCAGTCCAATTCCTTCTGGATCATGTTATCATAAGACATTCTTGATGATCCAGGTGCAATTTTCGTTCAGTAATCCCTACAGGGTCAGACAAGATCATCTGAGGTCACCAACACTTGTGTGTCAATAACTCTCGACAGAATGAAGATAGAGAAGTAAAACCGGTACCGATGTGTTTGTCTCATCGAGACACGTCCCCAATATGCAACATGACCTACTTGGGTCACCACTTGACCTTGACCTGAGGTCAAATTTATCAGTTGACTTTAACTGGTCAACATGAATATGATTAGAAGTGCCTTGACGAGACAAACACGATGGCGTCAAAATTATTCCCTTATCTTTATTAGGTAAAAGTTATTTGCGAAAATTGTTTTGCAAAAAACAGCCTTTAAGAAATTTGATGAGCTCTGGAGCCTAAACTATTGACCTGAGCTAAAATTTGATGACACATATTGTGATTGAATATTTGCAAGAGCTTTCGATTCCTCTTGTTTATGTTTGTTCTTAACTATCATAGTTCCCGAGATATTTGGGGGTTTCTGGAGCGAAGTCCTAAAACTGGAAAACCTGCCTTAACCATCGCCCTACGGGAGCTTTTTTCACCTTCGCCCTACGGGGGGGGGGGGGATGACAGCCCCCCTCAGTGGCGTATTTAGAAATCAGCCAAGGGGGGGGGGGCACATGCTTTTGGAGCACAATTCATGTTTTGAGTCTTGTCTTACCAGGGGCGTCGCCACCGAGGGGGGGGGGGGGCAAGTTCGCTCGGAAAGTGATGCCAAAAAAGAAAATCACCAAATGCAGGGACCGGCACCACCACCGCCACCACACAAAATTTGATTGGCACCGCACAAAGCCCGGCCAACATCTGCCAGCACCGCACCAGGCCCGGCAGCCTGCCCGCATATCTACTTTATTCTAGCCTTAAACTCTTAAAATAGGAATAGACAGAAAAGAAAAAAGCATGCTTGATGGCATAGCACATGTCCAAATGAGAAGGTTATCTATGGATGATTTGTGGATTGCTAATGGATTGCTATAATTTAACCCGCGCGGCGCTGGGGTCTCCATCCGAACGTGCGGCGCTGGGGGGGGGGGGGTAAATTTTACCCCCCCTCGTATCTTCCCAACCAATAACCGCAGCGAGACGCGCAAGATGGCGATCGAAAGCACTCAGTGAGAAGAATCTAACGCATGCCCGAAATTATTAACATAAGGTCACATGTCAGGTCACGGTCAGGTCAAGTGTCAAAATGTAAGTATTTGGGTTTTTGGGCTATACTTTCCATCCAAAGCCTTGTATTGCAACTATTATCTCACAAAGTGCTCCCAAATGTATAATGCATCTCCCACATAAGTAAAAGTTCAATTTTAAGCAAAGGTCAAGGTCAAGGTCAGGTCACAAAAGGTCACAGGTCTATAAAAGCCATGCGACACATGTTGTATGGGTTATTTTACACGTATAATTCGATAGAAGCAGCCATTTTCACAGCCTGACACCATATAATCGCCCTCAGGTCAAGGTCAGGTCACAAATAAGGTCAAAATTTGAAAATGATTAATCTAAATAAACATTGCATGTTTCTAGACTAGTTTTGTCTTAGAAATACAGTGGTGGCATTTTTTGTCTGTATCTGGTCAGTAAAAGCCAAAAAACGCAATTAAAAAAAAATGACGTCATGAGTTACTTATCCTTAGAGAGCCATAAGTCAGTCAAAAATAAAGAAATTGCTTTGAAATTTGGTTTGAACATCGTTCATACTCGGCTCTCTAATATATCTTCCGGTTTTTTGAAAATTTTCAAACAAAAAACTTTTGTGGAAATTCTTCCCAAAATTTTTGTTTTTTGCAGTTTTTGCATTTTTGGGAGTCAAAAACCCAATATTTTGAACATCTGAGATAGCCATGTTAAAGACAATGTTATTTCATTTCTTTTGACGCCTTTTATTTGCGATTTGAATCAACACGCTATTTTCTACGATGTTTCAAACATTTAACGTTTTCTCACCAAAAATGGCATGACATGACGTCACTAAAACGTCATTATCTCCTCAAAATTTTCACGAATTTCAACAACATTATAAAAAAAGATGTAGAATTGATGCACCATAAGGTACTGCAAGTTTCACTTCAATATCTGTCATAGTTTTTAAGTTATGGAGAAAATCCGGGAGGGGGGGTAAAATTTACCCCCCAGCGCCGCGCGGGTTAAAGTCCCATTGTAATATTCAAAGAGGTATAGGTAGACAATGCTTATTTTGTTCAAGAACCATATAGATAATACGTATAAAACCGCTTGAATTATCAGTTAAAAAAACTTTGTCCTGGTTATCTTGAAATTTACCCACAAATGGAGTCCGTGCCGAATGGACACATCATATTCTGAAGTGTGACTTCGGCGCCAAGGGGGGGAGGCATGGCCCCCATGGCCCCCCTTAAATACGCCACTGGCCCCCCTGTTAACTTCCAAACCAAGCAACTTAGAGCAATGCAGTAAGAACCAGCATGTTGCCTGTCATGAGAGGAATCTAACAGTATGCGATGTTTAGGTTTCAGGTCAACGAGTGACCTTCCAGGTCAAGTGAATGACCTCGGATTTACCACGTCCAGAACAGCGATTTTGCTCTTCAGAAAACCTCAAAATTAGAAATTGATAAATGTAAATAAAAAGGCATGTTGCTAGACCAGTTTTAGCTCAGAAATACAAAAAGGTAATTATTTGTTCGTATCTTGTCAACAAAAGTCAAAAAAAGTTATTTTTAAAATGATGTCATCAGTTTCTTACACTTAGGGAGCCATCACTCAGTCAAAAATGAAGATATTGCTTTTAAATTTGGTATGGGTATTGTCCATACTGATTTCTCTCACATAATTCCGGTTCTTTTAATATTTTTGACAATTTTGATTTTGTGGGGATTTTTCCCAAAAAAAATAAGTTTATAAAGTTTACATTTTAGTTTAAGTTTAAGTTTTAAGTTTAAATTTTAGGGGTCAAAAACAAAAACAAACAAAAAAATCCGAGATTGCCATTTTAAAGATAATGCCATTTTGTATCTTTGGTTAAATGCGTTTGCAATTTACTTTAAAACTCTGTTTTCTACGATTTTTCAAATATTTCTCATTTTTTTACCAACATGACGTCATCAAAACATGATTATCTCCCAAACTACTAAACCAATTTCAATTAAATTTTTACAGCATTACAGTAAACTCAGCTACCAAAAAGTTCAGCAAGATGCACCGCATGTGTAAAAAGTTATTCAAGAAAAACCTCAGGGGGGGGGGGGCTGTCAGGCCCCCCCCCCCCCCGTAGGGCGAGGGTTAAATAAGCCTCAATAATGACCTGACTTTAAAAAAAAACGATATATCTTCGATAGAGCTTGTTACGAGTTATCTAACGCCGTTTTCTGCTTGTAGCTACGTTGCGTGGTTTTTGCGATCTTAGGGGGGGGGGGGGGGAATCCACCCCCACCCCCCACCCCCTCCAGGGCGTGTAATTATCAGAGGCCCTTCAGGGCGCGTGTTAAGGTACCTACTTCTTGGTTATTTAAGACTTGTGCCTGGATCCCGAAGTTGGATATCGGATCCCAGTGGATCCCTCGTCATAAAATGCATGAAGATCTTTGATCCCAGTCGATCCCTCGTCATAAAATGCATGAAGATCTTTGATCCCAGTGGATCCCTCGGCATAAAATTCATGAAGATCTGGGATCCTCTGCTGAGATTTTTGTGGATACCTCGTCGCAAAATATATCAGGATCTGGGATCTTTGTGGATCCCTCGGCTTATTGTGTACCTGGATCTGGTGTCCCATGTGGATCCCGGGACACCGGACACAGATATCGTATCTCAGCTGGATCCCGGGATCCAGGCACATGTCTGTCGGTATGTATATTCGATTGAAGGCTTCACGACATTACAGAGTTGTAGCGTCTTATTTCGTTTCTTCCATATTCGTTTAAAAAACAATGTCCATTTTTGCTTGTCGTATTCGTACGATTTATAACGGTCATTCAAACCTGAAATAAAAATAAAAACTGAATTGTCATTTCACCCTATTTGTAACAGGCTCCTGGCTACCCCTATTTGTAACAGGGGGGGGGGGCGGATTCCGCCCCCCGCAGATCTCGAGATCTACCCGTCTGATTTTCAAAAATGAAACGGTGTTTGGTTCCCCTCAACACGATCTACATTTATATATAATAAAAAAAATATAAATTTGGGATAGGGGGGCAACAGGGGGGCAAAAACTACAAATTTTAGTGGTATTTTTGATCCAACATAGCTTTCATGTTTATCGACCGATTTTAACACAACTAATAGGAATCGATAGAGATTGAATTGGACATTGCTATATGTCGGTGACGTTTGCAAATTCAAAAATCATAGGCGTGTGCAGGTCACTCAATATGGGGGTGAAGTAAATGCGTAATAAAACAATTTTTTGATGTTGTTTTTTTGATAAATGAAATGGTATGTGATTGAGACATTAGAAAAACAGTTATAAATTATAATTTTTGCCATAGGCAGTACCAGGTTAGTGAAAAAGGAGGGTAAAATTGGGAAAAATATTAACCGCAGACAAGTTGCTACCCAGCACTATAAATATGTTACTGATCGTAGATAGTTCCTTTTTGCATGTTGTACTTCATCATAGGCGTATCCAGGATCCAAACTGGAGCGGTGCAAGACCTTTTGATAAGTATATTATCCGCTGTTATGATACTAACTAGTCAACAGTGACTATTTCACTTACAACTTCAAGTAACATTGCTACCCCCCTTTTTACCCTACCTGGACTCGCCTACTATCTTATAATCGTTCGTAGAGTAGCCTGTGGTGCGTGTTTCATCCGAAAACTGCAGTATGTTATGTCATTGTACGCCCATGCCTCTTAGTTTCCTTGCAATAATATGACCCCTTTTCTTCCATTCCTGAGCACGCCTCTGCAAAAAAATGACTTTATTCCCTTTTCTGGTCTCATATGTGCATATATTATTATAAGCTAAACGTATATTGCGCCGTTATCGCTGGCATATCGTCATCACCATGCCAGTTACTCCCCTTTTCATGTGCCTGAACACGCCCCTGCAACTCTATATGTAATAAATTATGCAAATAATGGAAGCAGAAGCTATCTTTTACATCTTGATAGCTATAAATGCCCCTTACATTGCTCTATTGGCTTCCCGCCAAGCATTGAACACTTCCTGGAACCCCCCCCCCCTTTCAAGCCCCTGAAACCGCCTCTGCCATGCAATTTTTTATGATATTTCATTAACATCAACTAATTTGCACTTGTTGCAATCACCGTAAGCCGATGTAACTCCTTCATACTTGATGCAGTTAGGAAGAAACCGTGAAGATCGCATTTCCGTATTATCGCCAAATGTCGCCTCCGATCCCACCCAAAACTGTGCCCTGGAACCGCCTCTATTCAGGTTGAGAACTCAAAATTTTGACTCCAAATGCGGAGTTCAATTCTATGAAAAGTCCCAAAATTGCATGGGCCTGCTCCCAGCCGTTCTGGAGATATATGCGAAAACATGAGGGGGCGGAATCCGCCCCACCCCCTGTTACAAATAGGGTTAACCCGTCATTGACTGGGGTCTCAGCAGATCGCCATTGACGGGGGGGGGGGGGCGTTAAACGCCCCCCTGGTTATCTTCCGAGCGAATGCCCGCAGCGAGACGTGCAAGGCGGCGATCGAAAGCTCTCAATGAGACGAATCTATCGCAGGCTCAAAAATGTCAAAGTGAGGTAAAATGTTAGGTCACGGTCAGGTCAAAGTTCAAAATCGGCGTATTTGAGTTTATGGGCCATACTTTCAATCCAAAGCTTTCGATTGCGACCAGTTTCACCCAAAGTGCAAGCTAAAGGTATGCTACATATCACGCATGAGCTAAAGTGAGATTGTTGGCCAAGGTCAAGGTCAAAGTCAGGTCACAAAGGGTCACTATGCTCAAAATATCTAAGAAAGTCATGCAACACATGTTTTATGAATTATTTTCCACGTATAATTCGATAGTGATAGTCATTTTACTACCTGACTTCATTTACGTGAAGTAAATGTGAGGTGTTTGTTCTGGCTATGTGTTGCGTCATGTAAGTAGGTACCCCCGCCCCTGCGGCCCGGCCCGTGACGTCACGAGCGGCCCTGACCGGGGCGGCGCCCGCGGGTCGCGGCCGCCGTGCCGCGGGGGCGGTCAGTTGTGACCCGGGGTCAGACGCGCTCGGACGTGAGGGCGCTCGGGTAAGGATGTCCGTCTGCCGGACCGACGCTGGACCGTTGCTGTTACTGCTGCCGCTGCTGTACTGGCGGAATACATGGATCACGAGGAACCACGGCGTCTTCCCTTACATAAATGTCAATTTAAGGTCAAGTTCAGGTCAAAATGTTAAGGTAAAAATGCTAAATTGTTAGTTCTAAACAAAAAAGGCATGTTGGTAGACTAGTTTTGTCTCAGATATACAGTGGTGGTATTTATTTGCCTGTATCTAGTAAATAAAAGCCAAAAAACGCAATTTCAGAATATGACGTCATGAGTTGCCCATACTTTAGATGTCATAAGTCAGTCAAAAATAGAGATCAGCTTCAAATTTGGCATGGTAGTTGCCTATGTATGGTTCTCTGACATATCTTCCGGTTTTTTTAATACTTTAGAAAATTCTGATTGTGATAATTTCCCCCCCAAAAAATGTTTTTTTAGTTTTTGGGGATCAAAAACTAAACTTTTCAAAAATCCGAGATAGCCAGTTCGTAGCCGTTGCAATTTGCTATCTTTTTACGTTTTTCAGTCGCATTTTTCTTCAAATTTGGCATTTGTACGGCCTGGAAAAGTTTAGCTGATTTTGGTGTAAAACTCGTGTGTAGTGACGTCAATAAATTCGCTATAACTCCACCAAATTGCGACGAAATTTCTTCATGTTTACACACAAGACGTAAAAACGATGTATAAGAAGGTAACCGAAGTTTCACTTTGATAGAAATATTATTTTTTAGCTATTGCGAAAATTAATCAGGGTGGGCGTTAAACGCCCCCCCCCCGCCAGTCAATGGCGAGTTAAAGGGATATTGCCACATCGCATGTCAATATGGAGTTTTTGGTGTGTATCGGAAGATTAAGCGTGTTCGATTTCACCTGCACAATTTGGTTCCCGAAACATTAGAACAAACCCCATTAGATCAAAAAATACATTTGCACCACTCATGATTGGCACACATTCGTAAAATTAGAGTCGCCTCATCACTATTTGGAATCACTTCTTTGCGGACAATGATTTGCTTTTGAATATTGCAAACTCAACATTACCATTCCGTCGGTGCATTATACAATTAAGATGCGTATACAGTTAATTATATTTTCAACAACCATAGCCTCTTTCATAATAAAACATGAATAAAACAGAAAGAATGACTATGGCTAGACTTTGGGGCCGTAGGAGATTTGTGACCAATACCACCAATAACACAGATATACTTTTCCAGGTCAAGTCTCGGCGAATTCGGACGCTTCGGCTTTGGGCGGGCGCCAATTTCACAGCCGAACTGGATGAGAGCGGCCATCATGAATCTAGTACTGAGCACAACTGGGACCAAGGTTTTGGAGTCAGAAATACATACAAAATAAATTGCCGATACCCTGCTTTAGGTGCTGCAGGAGCAAGATTGAGCTTGAGCATAAACGATTGTTGAACCCCACCATTCATTTAAGTTGCTTTTTTAGAAATCCTCCGTAGGTGGCAATATCCCTTTAAAGGGAATAGTTCACCTTTAACATGGAGTTTTGGACTGAGATAGCAGATTTGTAGAGCAGATCTAAAAATGGGTTGTGGTGAAAGAATTACCTCCCTACGTTAAGTAATTTCGACACAGGACTAGTGGTCCCGGTTTCATATCCGCTGTTCCGGGCCACGATCAGGACATTACGGTCGCCGCTCGCCGCCGCCGGCTCGCCGCCGGAGGAAGGTACACTCTCTGGCACGTAGTCTCTGGTCACGACGCCTCGTTAATATCCGCTCAGCCGCCCGGACGGCACGGCGGCCCCTTGTCAGAGACTGTACTTGGCGTCAGGCGGAGCGGGGCGAAGCCGTAACGTCAGCTGCTATCGTACGATTTTTCGTGAAATAGAAAGAGAAACTTACTTTCTCCACATATATCCATCAGTTGTCCACACCAAAGTCATATTCATAGTTTTGAGCTCAAAATGCACCGTATGGTTGAACTTCAAGACAACTTTCAAGGTGACCTATTCCCTGTAAGCTATTAACAGCACATGACAACTGAACAACCGGACAACACGGAACACTGTAAACACGGAACACTGTAAACACGGAACACTGTAAACACGGAACACTGTAAACACGGAACACTGTAAACACGGAACACTGTCAACACGGAACACTGGTCAACACGGAACACTGTAAACACGGAACACTGTAAACACGGAACACTGTAAACACGGAACACTGTAAACACGGAACACTGTAAACACGGAACACTGTAAACACGGAACACTGTCAACACGGAACACTGTAAACACGGAACACTGTAAACACGGAACACTGTAAACACGGAACACTGTAAACACGGAACACTGTAAACACTGAACACTGTAAACACGGAACACTGTAAACACGGAACACTGTAAACACGGAACACTGTAAACACGGAACACTGTCAACACGGAACACTGTAAACACGGAACACTGTAAACACGGAACACTGGTCAACACGGAACACTGGTCAACACGGAACACTGGTCAACACGGAACACTGGTCAACACGGAACACTGTAAACACGGAACACTGTAAACACGGAACACTGTAAACACGGAACACTGTAAACACGGAACACTGTCAACACGGAACACTGTAAACACGGAACACTGTAAACACGGAACACTGTAAACACGGAACACTGTAAACACGGAACACTGTCAACACGGAACACTGTAAACACGGAACACTGTCAAATGTCAACTGCGTGCAGTACAGTAAAAACGGGAAATTCATATATGAATACAAATTGAAGTGGGATTATTTTGTTACTGCAGCCTTTGAACAGCATAGGTATATCAGTAGACATATGCCGTCACCATAATACATCTGTCAGTCTGTCACTGAGTTGGCAAAACTCCGTTTCCCAGCTTTATATCTTTGCCGTTACCCCCGGCTCGCAGTGGCGTCGCCGAACATTTTTGAGTGGGGGTCGGCTAAGAATCCGAGAAAATAATGTACCCCGTTTTTTTGGCGTGTATTTAAGCCTTTGCAGCATTTTTATGTGGATTTTCATGTTATAGTAGGTACTTGTTATTTAGCGCCGTGCGGCGCGATTTTTTTACGGGTTTTCCTGATAAAACCCATAAATATAGGGGGTGGGCCATGTATAGGATAAGAAGCTAAAAATGATATAAATTAAATTCAGCGTTACGAGGAACCGAATAAGATTATGATGGCTTCGTTATGATGATTATGAAGGGAGTGGGCCCTGGTGGAATTCATTTTCCCATTTTCCAAATTTGTATAAGCAATGCGAAACTTGTGTCATGCCGCGAAGCGGCGCGAAATTTCAACTTTTTGACTGTGGATAGCTGAACTTTGACTGCTGCAAAGGCAATTTTTACGATAAATTGTTAACTTCCCCCGAAAAAAGTGGTGTGTGTGTGTGGGGGGGGGGGGGGGTTGTCAACCACCCCACCTTCTGAGAGTGGGGGAACGGGGGACCGTCCCCCGACCCTCCCGTCGGCGACGCCCAGCAGCATGCTACGGATGCAATTTTCTTCGTTTTCCTTTCGGAGCAGCGGTGTGTCGAAGGGAAAACTAAGGAAATTGCATCCGTAACTGACTGAGCCCATTTCCACGTCGCAGGGCCCCCCCCCCCCCCCCCCCCCCACACACACACACACACACTTGGCTTCAGCCACTCCAACTTGCACGAGGAAGTGGGTTAAATCCGGGGAGAAATCTGTATTTTGGTGGATTTTGATGGTACTTTAAGCGATTTTCCCAGCTCAGCCCCCCCCCCCCACACACACAACTTTTCTGGGGAAGCTACGCCCCTGCCACGTCGTATTTTTCATATTCCAATTTTGATTTTAATAGGAATTACATGCAAACTAGAATCAGCTTCCACCATAAAAAGTATGTTTGGGGGAGGAGGGGGGGGGGGGGTCGGCCACCTTAAAATGTGTAGGGGGGTCAACCCCCCCGGTTTTGAAAAGTAGGGGGGGCGCGACCCCGCCCCCCCCCCCCCGTCAGCGACGCCCCTGTCGGATCAGCTATAGGTTGTTACACCATATAATTATCCACGCTGAATTCAAATTGCTGATGTAATTGTCTATTATCCCTCGTGGATGATGCCATCCCGCGTTCCGCGCCGGGTCGAGACGGGTGACGCCGAACGGAACACTGTTGCCTAACGGACCCGCAACCCCGCACGTCTGTGTGAACTTGGCGCGCGTTCGCCGTTCGGAGGGCGGCATTTGGCGTCCTTCTGTAGAATATTCCACGATACGGTCGTTCGTTGAGACTGAAATGAAATATGTGCGGAATATTCCGCGAAACGGTGTGAAATCCCAGGACCCAGGGTATGTTCCGATGGTTTTCCACAGTATGGCTGCTCGGCTGCTCCATTATCAAATTTGGTACGCTCGCTATGGCTCGCTATGGCTGGCTTGGAAACTGGGAAGTCAAAGTTGATAAATGCATGTTATTGTAAACTATTTTATGTTGTGTTAAAAAACGATGTACATCCAAAATGTGGCTTCAAAATATGATTTTAAAGTCTCGTGAAAGAAGCGACATAAAATTGATTATAACATCGACATAAACAAGATTGGCACACTTGCTTTGTCAGCGTTTGCGTAAAATCCCGCGAGTTCTTTCCGAATGGCCCTGCGGAATTTCGTAACGTCATGTGAATTGTGAAATAATACATGGCTACCGAACGCACCATTTGGCGTACTATATATGGAACAGCCGTTTGGGGTTCGTTTGTTAAACTCGGATAGCCCACACACATGTCCGGAGCAGCACCATCTTGCCGACGGAGGATCCCCTCATTGGGTACCCCGAACGATCCACAATCTGGTCACGTTGCCCATACAAACTTCACCCCCACTGCAGTTATGGTTTTAACGGCTGTTGGGCGCAGTGCGACGCGATATTTCGTTGAGGTCGGGAACCGTTATAAAGAAAACCAACCGATCCCTGTCGAGCGGGGTTTGATCGGATTTTCTGACACAAATCCGAGTGTTCTGACTTGCGTTTACAAAACCCGACCGAAATACTGACTAGAATGCTGCGCGTTAGCCTCACGACAGACGACGAGATCCTTCAATCACATTGTATTTTGTAAAAACAAAGCGACCGCGCGGGGACACAAACACACGCGAACGCACACCAAAAGAAGCTAGACATCGGTATGCTAAAATGAAGCGGCTCGAACCTGACGGCAGAATGACGCGAGACAAGCGGTATGCTAAAATCCAGCGGCTCGAACCTGACGGCAGAATGACGCGAGACAAGCGGTATGCTAAAATCCAGCGGCTCGAACCTGACGGCAGAATGACGCGAGACAAGCGGTATGCTAAAATCAAGCGGCTCGAACCTGACGGCAGAATGACGCGAGACGAGTCATCTGCAGTGGAATGGTCTGCACGAGAAGAGACAAGTCGTCTGCAGTGGAATGGTCTGAACGAGAGTCATCTGCAGTGGAATGGTCTGCACGAGAAGAGACAAGTCATCTGCAGTGGAATGGTCTGCACGAGAAGAGACAAGTCATCTGCAGTGGAATGGTCTGCACGAGAAGAGACAAGTCATCTGCAGTGGAATGGTCTGCACGAGAAGAGACAAGTCATCTGCAGTGGAATGGTCTGCACGAGAAGAGACAAGTCATCTGCAGTGGAATGGTCTGCACGAGAAGAGACAAGTCATCTGCAGTGGAATGGTCTGAACGAGAAGAGACGAGTCATCTGCAGTGGAATGGTCTGCACGAGAGTCATCTGCAGTGGAATGGTCTGCACGAGAGTCATCTGCAGTGGAATGGTCTGAACGAGAAGAGACAAGTCATCTGCAGTGGAATGGTCTGCACGAGAGTCATCTGCAGTGGAATGGTCTGCACGAGAAGAGACAAGTCATCTGCAGTGGAATGGTCTGCACGAGAAGAGACAAGTCATCTGCAGTGGAATGGTCTGAACGAGAAGAGACAAGTCATCTGCAGTGGAATGGTCTGCACGAGAGTCATCTGCAGTGGAATGGTCTGCACGAGAGTCATCTGCAGTGGAATGGTCTGAACGAGAAGAGACAAGTCATCTGCAGTGGAATGGTCTGCACGAGAGTCATCTGCAGTGGAATGGTCTGCACGAGAGTCATCTGCAGTGGAATGGTCTGAACGAGAAGAGACAAGTCGTCTGCAGTGGAATGGTCTGAACGAGAAGAGACAAGTCGTCTGCAGTGGAATGGTCTGAACGAGAGTCATCTGCAGTGGAATGGTCTGAACGAGAAGAGACAAGTCATCTGCAGTGGAATGGTCTGCACGAGAAGAGACAAGTCATCTGCAGTGGAATGGTCTGCACGAGAAGAGACACGTCATCTGCAGTGGAATGGTCTGAACGAGAAGAGACACGTCATCTGCAGTGGAATGGTCTGAACGAGAAGAGACAAGTCGTCTGCAGTGGAATGGTCTGCACGAGAGTCATCTGCAGTGGAATGGTCTGAACGAGAAGAGACAAGTCATCTGCAGTGGAATGGTCTGCACGAGAGTCATCTGCAGTGGAATGGTCTGAACGAGAGTCATCTGCAGTGGAATGGTCTGAACGAGAAGAGACAGGTCATCTGCAGTGGAATGGTCTGAACGAGAAGAGACAAGTCATCTGCAGTGGAATGGTCTGCACGAGAAGAGACAAGTCATCTGCAGTGAAATGGTCTGAACGAGAAGAGACAAGTCATCTGCAGTGGAATGGTCTGAACGAGAAGAGACAAGTCATCTGCAGTGGAATGGTCTGAACGAGAAGAGACAAGTCATCTGCAGTGGAATGGTCTGAATGAGAAGAGACAGGTCATCTGCAGTGGAATGGTCTGAACGAGAAGAGACAGGTCATCTGCAGTGGAATGGTCTGAACGAGAAGTTCGCTGGCCGCGCCCGGGTCAGTCCAGATGGGATCCCTTGGGTGACGTAGCCGACCGTGGTAAGTCGTAAATGTTCAGCAAGGCCGATTTAACCAAAGCTAAGTGGCATCAACCACTCAACCAACCAACCATGCTGACTAATTACCATGCACCGGCTTGGAACTTGTTCCGCATTCACCGAAAGTCCACGTCAGTATAGGTTGCAGATGGCAAGGAAATTAAAATTAAGTGGGCATACGACCTAAGTGAACGAATGCCGTTCAAATACAGGTCGAGAAAACAACAGTCTACCCCATCAGCAGACCGAAGACTGCAGTAGATGTGTATGAACACTCTATGTTGGAACAGTGGTGCAGGCCATCGTTTCAGGGTGCAACAGCATCCCATGTCTAAAGATCTCCAAAACAGGCAACAAGTTAGACAACATTCACTATAGTATATATCACTTCGCCAAAAATACCCAGGATAATTCACAACTTCATCCTGTAAACAGCATTCACATGTAGCAATCAAACATTCTTCAAGTTTATCAAACATATGAGCGCAAAGGTTTTTTTTTCTTCTCAAAGCTATACAGGTTTTGTTAAATGTGTTGGTAAGCCGAGGTGTCAGTGTGTTATGTCCTTGCTTACACAAGCTATAGCTATGGGTATCACCACTGTAGATGAGCATTCATGACCTTGACATAATTTCCGGGTGCTTCAACTTGAGCAAAAGTCCGGCGAAGTATAAAATGTATTTTTGGCTAGCACATTCTGCTAAAATGAGCACCCAAGTTTATATGATACCCAGGGGTGTAGGTTTCTATTCAGTTGGGGGGGGGGGGGGGCTTCAACCCCCTCCAACTGGTGCTTCAGCCCCCCCCCCCCAACTTTGACGAAGAAGTGGGTCAAATCCGGGGAGAAATCTGCATATTGTGGATTTTGATGGTACTTTAAACTATTTTTTCAAGCTCAACCACCCCCCCCCCCCAACTTGTTTGGAGAAGCTACGCCCCTGATGATACCTCAATATTTCGAAAAAATATACTGGTTTTTATACCTATACCCGATAATGGAGCGAAATGAATAAACTATTTCCACAACTACTTCAAAACTACATTTTGTCATCAATGATAATTATTAACTTGTGCTTTGAAGGTACTAAGAGACACAAAAAAAAGAATATAAGTACTTCATCAAATGAAGTGGATGACATTGAAAGTGGTTGCTGCTTGTGTTACCTGACAAGCAATGCTACAGTTCGTTAACGAAGTGAGCAGAGGAGACCCGTTTGTTTGGAAAGCCGTAGATAATTACACCGGGTCACAGCCGACAGGGCAGTGCGATAGCCAATCACAGCTGCCCGTCCACAGTGCGATGACCAATCACAGCTGCCCGTCCCAGGACGGCCAATCAGCATTTAGGGACCAACGCCAAAGCGCTTCAAAACTGAATAACTATTTCTGGTAAACAAATATCAATGTGCTTTAGGTAATACAACAAAACACACACATTATAATGGGTATGCTAACTAAAAATCGATGCTCAAGTGGGTCAATCTTTCAAACATAATTAAAACAATTTGATAATCACCCCCTCCCCAGAACCCTCCACATACAAAGCTGGTAGGTACATACATAGGTAATCGTAGCCAAAAGCAAAATCAGTATAACCTGCAATGCAATCTGGACGTGTGTCCTCGTCCAATCATACTGACCAAGCTTAAGGGTTCACAGCCCCGGAACTTGTATCATCTCCATTAGGAATGTTTAGTCATACCCATAGAAACTTGCCATGGTTGACATTAGTACACACTATTTTGATTGAATACCAACGTTTTTTTGCCGAATCGTAACAATCGAAAGGGAACTAATATTAACTATCTCTACATACAAATGTTTGTCGAAGTTCATGCAACAATGCAACTAATGCAGCCATCCGCTTTGAACACATTCGGTTCTCAATGATATTTGTGTGACAATAATTCGCAGGATTACTACATTCAGATCAGAAAGGATAAGCAAACTGCTCACTATTTTAACACAATTTCAGAAGCCAGAAAACATTGAAAACGTACATGAATAACTTTCTGTGACACACGCAATGCATACAGAATGCAGCAAAGCGACACGGCACGAACAGACTGCATTAACAAAGCCGCTGGTGCAAACACCTTGTCATATGCGCCCTGTTATCGCCACTGCACTGGTCCACTGGACACTATTAGACCTGAACCCAAACCAGGACACTCCAACACACAGACTGTGTAACCCCATCAACACTCAGACACAGACCACGCGGACACCTTCAGGCCGTGTAACCCCGTCAACACTCAGACACAGACCACGCGAACACCTTCAGACCGTGTAACCCCGTCAACACTCAGACACAGACCACGCGAACACCATCAGACCGTGTAAACCCGTCAACACTCAGACACAGACTACGCGGACACCTTCAGACCGTGTAACCCCGTCAACACTCAGACACAGACCACGCGGACACCTTCAGACCGTGTAACCCCGTCAACACTCAGACACAGACCACGCGGACACCATCAGACCGTGTAAACCC
>JAXIVJ010002163.1:22500-75000 GCA_036785665.1 Chirona hameri | reverse complement strand
GGGGGGACGAGGACAGGGGGCTGTCGGACGGACGCTGAGCTACAGACGGGGGGATGAGGACAGGGGGCTGTCGGACGGACGCTGAGCTACAGACGGGGGGATGAGGACAGGGGGCTGTCGGACGGACGCTGAGCTACAGACGGGGGGATGAGGACAGGGGGCTGTCGGACGGACGCTGAGCTACAGACGGACAATAGCGATGTCGCATGACGTCACTGAAACGCTGACACAATTGAGCTGAGATCCGCTCAGGGCTTCCAATCCTTAGAATAATCCCGTTTGTACTACATGGACTCTTACACGTTTTCTTTGTAGGCTTCGTATAGCATGAGGCCGTCACGAAAACAATGTGCATGTTATTGTGAACTAAAACGACACGGAACAACTAACTAGGCTGTTGCACAAACAACTAGTGGTACAGGTTTCAGCAGTCCGTGCCAAGAATAGCCCATTGTTTTATATATTTTAACATGATTCGATAAAGCCGCCAACATCCGACTGCGCAATAAGGAAACTGATGTTTGATAGTTTGACCCGATGTAACTATTTTAAGCTTACGTAGCCTTATATAATCTGGACTTATTTATACCGACCGTGAGGGGGTTCTCTGTGACCCATACTGACTGGAGGGCTGTGATGACCCGTACTGACTGGGAGCGCTCTGGTGACCTGTACTGACCTCTGATGACCTGTACTGACCTCTGGTGACCTATTCTGACCTCTGGTGATCTGTACTGACCTCTGGTGACCTGTACTGACCTCTGGTGACCCGTACTGACCTCTGGTGACCTGTACTGACCTCTGGTGACTTATTCTGACCTCTGGTGACCTGTACTGACCTCTGGTGACCTGTACTGACCTCTGGTGACCTGTACTGACCTCTGGTGACCTATTCTGACCTCTGGTGACCTGTATTGACCTCTGGTGACCTGTACTGACCTCTGGTGACCTGTACTGACCTCTGGTGACCTGTACTGATCTCTGGTGACCTGTACTGACCTCTGATGACCTGTACTGACCTCTGGTGACCTGTACTGACCTCTGGTGACCTGTACTGATCTCTGGTGACCTGTACTGACCTATGGTGACCTGTACTGACCTCTGGTGACCTGTACTGACCGTGGAGGGCTCTGGTGACCTGTACTAACCTCTGGTGACCTGTACTGATCTCTGGTGACCTGTACTGACCTCTGGTGACCTGTACTGACCTCTGGTGACCTGCACTGACCTCTGGTGACCTATTCTGACCTCTGGTGACCTGTACTGACCTCTGGTGACCTGTACTAACCTCTGGTGACCTGTACTGATCTCTGGTGACCTGTACTGACCTATGGTGACCTGTACTGACCTCTGGTGACCTGTACTGACCGTGAGCGGGGCCGGGGCCGGGGCCGGGTGATGCCTGGTGACTGTGACCGCCTGGACCCAGCCTCAGCCCCCGGTGACCCTGGTGTACATCGTGCCTGTCCCTGTACGGCGGAGAGCAGCGCTCGCTCTTCACCGAGGACAGCAGTGACCTGTCTCCGCCAGCCGCCGACGGCAGGCCCGGTGCAGGACCCATCGAGAGCACACTGCAGACCGAGTGAACAGACACACTCACTGTCAGGCATCAACACATGGCACCACCGCCGGCGCAGACACAGACCACACATCCGGCCGGGCGGACGGCATAGACGCTGCTAGACACGGTCACGCGGCCGGTACAGACCCAGACGAAAGGTCAGCACTCTCAACCTGCAGCATGCTCTCACGCGGCCGGTCAAAAGACATGGTTAGAACTTAATATTGCCGAATAAACGTCGTCAGAGGCGATGAAACGGTTCTCCATTGTCATGTCGTACAAAAAAGAACGGAACTGCACCATGGCCATACTGTTTGCCTCGTCCACAGTGTTTTCCGCAGGATTAGCTCAGACAGAAAGTCGAAGCATCAAATGTCGGTAGGTTGCATTACAGCACACCAGCTACTTTAGTATCAGCTCAGTGTTCACTAAAAACAGATTTCATGTCACACCAGCTGACGTGCTATTTTAGTCTGACATTTTAGTCCTGTCGTATTCCTCACGGTTTAGCACCGATATTAGCCGACAAGGAAAACCGTAGTACACGAGTCGTTCGCGTCCCAGCTTGCAACACCTCACGATGTGCGCAGTTTACCAGTTTTTGTCCAGTTTTTCACATGCAATGTCAGAGAGGAAAGGTGTCATACACATAGGAAATAGATAATCCATCCCATGTATAAATCATATAGCTGTATAGTTGCGGTTGGGGCCGTCAACTTGGGCTGTTGTAAGGCGCAATAGTATCAACTCCTTGTCGTGTTTCGTACCATGTAACCAGACAGGTTCTGACGTGCCTTTCTGACGTGCCCATGAGGTCCGGGTTAGAGAAAACATCCATGACATAGGCATTTTTTAGGACCCTGAGCATTTCGTCAACATATACCAGGTTGAGTTCAGGTAAGCAATGGTTTGAGTCATTTCCAACAGCGTATTTGAACTCTGCATTGCGGCTATTTTAAAGGGCTTGCTTCTTGGCTGAAGATCTAGTCATACTTGTTGTGTTAGACAGCGAGAAGACGTTGATGCATACAATATCCTTAAATACATTAATTCGGGCCATTCGGGCCATTCGGGCCATTCGGGCCATTCGGGCCATTCGGGCCATTCGGGCCATTCGGGCCATTCGGGCCATTCGGGCCATTCGGGCCATTCGGGCCATTCGTGCCATTCGTGCCATTCGGCCCATTCGGCACATTGGGGCCATTCGGTCCATTCGGTCCATTCGGTCCATTCGGGCCATTCGGTCCATTCGGCACATTCGGGGCATTCGGTCCATTCGGCACATTCGGGCCATTCGGGCCATTCGGGCCATTCAGGCCATTCGGGCCATTCGGGCCATTCGGGCCATTCGGGCCATTCGGGCCATTCGGCACATTCGGCACATTCGGACCATTCGGTCCATTCGGGCCATTCGGGCCATTCGGGCCGAATTCGGGCCATTCGGCACATTCGGGCCATTCGGCACATTGGGGCCATTCGGCACATTCGGCACATTCGGGCCATTCGGGCCATTCGGGCCATTCGGGCCATTCGGGCCATTCGGGCCATTCGGGCCATTCGGGCCATTCGGGCCATTCGGGCCATTCGGGCCATTCGGGCCATTCGGCCATTCGGGCTGAATTCGGGCCATTCGGCACATTCGGGCCATTCGGCACATTGGGGCCATTCGGCACATTCGGCACATTCGGGCCATTCGGTCCATTCGGGCCATTCGGGACATTCGGGCCGAATTCGGGCCATTCGGGCCATTCGGCACATTCGGTCCATTCGGTCCATTCGGGCCATTCGGGCCATTCGGGCCATTCGGTCCATTCGGCACATTCGGGCCATTCGGCACATTGGGCCCATTCGGCACATTCGGGCCATTCGGGCCATTCGGTCCATTCGGCACATTCGGGCCATTCGGCACATTCGGGCCATTCGGCACATTGGGGCCATTCGGCCCATTCGGCACATTCGGTCCATTCGGTCCATTCGGGCCATTCGGGCCATTGCGCAGCCACATGGGATGAAGAAGAAGGGGTAAAGTGGTCAAAATGGAACGCCGACCGGGCAACCGTCCATGGACTTACAGGGCCCTTCCCCGCAGTGCGAAGCTGCGAGGAGGGCCCAAGCCATGAAGGCGGCCACCACTCGCACAGGGGGCGGCTCGGTGGCCACCACATACCCGGCGGCCAGCGACCACCAGACCCGGGTTAACGCGAGCGTGACAGAGGATGGAGGACCGGACGCCGGGAGGATAAAAATGGATCCCAAGTTGTGCATTCCACCCCAACTGCCCTCAAACCCACTATTGCATGGGTTTTACTTTTAGGTATGTCTTGAGCTTTCGACAACATAAGCCTTATGTGTTGCAAGTTGCAACTTCCTTTTATAACTGTCACCGCCTCTGAAAGTGCACGTATGCTACCAGAGGCACGGGTGCCGCCGGCGTCCCTACCTGTGGTGGTGTAGGTGTGACGGGTGTGACGGGTGTGACGGGTGAGCCGGGTGAGACGGGTGAGACGGGTGAGTCGGGTGAGACGGGTGAGACGGGTGAGACGGGTGAGACGGGTGAGACGGGTGTGACGCGTGAGACGCGTGAGACGGGTGAGCCGGGTGAGCCGGGTGTGACGGGTGAGAGTGGACCTGCTGCAGGCCCGGCGGCCCGGCCCGCCAGGCCTGCGGCGCACTCAGACCGGCCGGCTGTAGCTCCCGTCCGGAGAACTCCTGGCCAGCACCGAGCGGAGCCGGACACGCCGACGGGTACCCCGCGTACTCCGCCTTCATCGCACCCGCCGCGCTGACGCCGCCGCAGCCGCGAGACACCTGGTGAGCACGCAGAGAAACACAGCTTCAGAAACTGGCCACTACGCAGCCGACGGAAACGCACGATAAACCCCGTTTCCAAGACAATCCGAAATCTGACTTTTTTAATGACTTTTCCGGTGGGGATAAAAACGCCTGGTTTACGCAAGTAGAATCTGATCTGTGATCGGAACATGAAACGTTATTTACCGCGGCATCCAACTTGTCCTGTCCCGTGTGTATTGCAATGAAGGCTTCTGATAGGCAGACATTTAGAAAATAGCCTAGATCATAGGAGGTATATCTGGCAAATAAAGATGCATCCGGAAAGCTGCATCCAACCTTACCTAGCTTACCTTACCTACCATATCTTACCTTATATCTAGCAAACTGTATCTAACCTGACCTAACCTCACCTAACCTCACCTAACCTAACCTAACCTAACCTAACCTAACCTAACCTAACCTAACCTAACCTAACCTAACCTAACCTAACCTAACCTAACCTAACCTAACCTAACCTAACCTAACCTAACCTAACCTAACCTAACCTAACCTAACCTAACCTAACCTAACCTAACCTAACCTAACCTAACCTAACCTAACCTAACCTAACCTAACCTAACCTAACCTAACCTAACTAACCTAACCTAACCTAACCTAACCTAACCTAACCTAACCTAACCTAACCTAACCTAACCTAACCTAACCTAACCTAACCTAACCTAACCTAACCTAACCTAACCTAACCTAACCTAACCTAACCTTACCTACCATATCTTACCTTATATCTGGCAAACTGTATCTAACCTGACCTTACCTAGCCTAACCTAACCTTACCTTACCTACCATATCTTACCTTATATCTGGCAAACTGTATCTAACCTGACCTTACCTAGCCTAACCAGTAACCAAACCTATGCAATTGTGCGGTTTCAGTTTCTTGAAAATCTACATGTTTTAAGCTGTTCAATCGTGGTCTACATGTACCTACGTCTTTGCTTATTGCAAGTCTACATTGCAAAGCACGCACATTTGGACGCTGTAATCCAATATATAAATAGAACCAGGATAGGTGTCAATTTATATACTTTTGGGGTGGCCCTCGCCCCCCTCCCCAATGTTGAGTTCCCCCCCCCCCAATGGTACCTGCTCGCCCCCCCCCCCCCCAAATGTTTTTGGCCGCTGGCGGATCCAAGAGGAGGCAAAGCGGCCAAGCCTCCCAAACCGCCTGAAATGAGCAACAAATGGACACCTTTCCTATTTCAAAAGAAAGTCTACGCAGCTTTTACTAAGAAAAGTGTTTTTAAATCACCTCTTTATGTATAAAGATGCGAAATCCGGTGATTTTAAAACATATTTGCAATGTTTTATTTTTAGGCATTTTTTTCGAAGAAATAGTTTTAACTGATTTCTTTTAAATGTTTTTTAGGGGTCAGAAGCCAAATTTTTCACAAATCCGAGAATTATTTAGTAGCCCTTGCTATTTGCTATTTTCTGACGTTTTTATTGCATTTTGCTCAAAATATAGACTTGGTATGATCTCTTAAAGTTTAGCTGATTTTTGTATTCACCAAACTCGTGTGTAGTGACGTCGCTAAATTCGTTATATCTCGATTTTTCTCGACAAAATTGCTTCATTTATGCACAGAAGACGTAAAATTGGCGCAGGAAAAGGCACCCAAAGTTTCACGTTGATATCGCTATTGTTTTTTTAGCTATTGCAAAAATTCGTCAGGGGGAGATATTTCCCCCCCTCCCCGCCCCGTCAATGGCAGGTTAACATTGCCGTTTTACTAAGTAAGGGTTCCAAGTAAGGACTCGGGCCTTCTGGCGGATGCAGACCGGCCCAAAACGTTGGTTTGTCCGACAAACAGAATTTGAATAACAGAATTTGAAACAGAACAAACAGAAATTGAATTTGTTTGTCCGACAGAATTCCAAAACTCATGAGATTTCGCCTGTTTTTGCATTATTAATTGATTACAAATACTGTCCTTTGTACAAGTTGCCTAGAACTTCTTTAAAATGTGTGAATTGTCAGCCGATTTTGGTGGTTTCGGTAAAGCCATGGCGCTGATAGGCTCTCATTGGATCCGTCCAATTCGGCACTGGCGGATCCAGGGGGGGGGCATCAGGGGCAAATCCCCCCCTCCCCCCCCCCCCCCCCTCCCCGCACCAACAGGAATATGGGGGGATTCTATGCAAATATCCCCCCCGCGCGTTCCCAATTTATCGTAAAATCGTAAAAAAATGTAATTGCAGCAATCAAAATCCAGTTATCCACAGTCAAAAACCGGGAAATTTCGCGCCGCTGCGCGGCATGACACAACGTTCGCAATAGCTTATACAAATTTGGAAAATAGGAAAATGAATTCCATTAAGTGTCTGGCAGAGGCTCTCCTTGGCAGTAATTGCTGGCACTGGCGGATCCAGGGGGGGGGGGGGGGGGGCATCGGGGACAAATGACCCCCCACAGAAATCTGAGAGGGGCATTCAATAAAAGTATGCCCCGCTCGTTCCCTGCACTGAACGTTCCCTGCACTGAACGTGAAAAACAATGATCTTAGGAGAAAACTTAATAAAAACGGAAGTTTTTTCTCGAGTTATTTCATTTGAAGTTTGTATGTATTCCTTGCTTTCAATGATAGACAAATCAGCGCACCTGATGCAATTCAAGCAGCCCCGGTGACACTTCACCCGCGCACCGCTGGGGGGGGGGGGGGGGGGGGGGGGGGGGGTGGGGGGGGGGCAGAATCTGCCCCTCCCGGATTTCCTCAAACTTGAACACTATGATAGATGTCAACATCAAACTTTCAGTACCTTATGCTGCATCAATTCTACGTCTTCTCACCAAATTATAATGAAATTCATGCAGTATTTTTGGGAGATAAAGACCTTGAGGTCATGTGATGCCATTTTTGGCGGAAAATGATAATGTTTCAATAATCGTTGAAAATAGAGCTTTGAAGCAAATTGCAAAACAAAACGTTAAAAGATAGCAAATAACATCCTCTTCAAAATGGCTATCTCGGATTCGCGAAAGTTTGTGTTTTGACCCCCATTTTTTTCGGGAAAAAATACGCAAAATAATATATTTGTTTAATTTGAAAAGTGAATTTCGTAAGCTCGAATACTAAAATAAGATGAACGACTAAAATCCGCAGAGGTAAAAATGGGGGGTACTATTTAGCCACAAAAAGATGCCCCCCCCCCCCCCCCGGAGAGAGAGGCTGGATCCGCCAGTGTGATCGCCCCCCACCCCCCCCAACAGTTTTGACAAATCGACACCACTGAGAACCAGTCTCGGAAGTTCTGAATGTAATCCGGAATTAATTCGTACCGGTAAAATTAATTTGTACCTGTTTGTAATCCCGATTTCCGTCACGTGTCTTCAGATTTACATGTAGATAAATAATCCTGTTATATTATCAAGACTTTGCATTCGTGACTGACACAGTATTTTGCAAGGCTGTGTGCACTTGCAACGATTAACAACTTGTGAAAAACACGGAATACAACGCTCGGGACAAAAAATATATAAGTCGACCATTGACGGTGATGATTGTCAGCGACCATGACTTGACCCGCGAGTCACTGGGAGGGGGGGGGGGGGTAGCCCCCCTTTAGGAATATTAGGAATATCTCAACAACTAATGCAGAAATCGACGCCAAACTTTCAATAACTTTCCGGGCATCATTTTTACACATTTTGTGCAAAAATGAAGTAATTTCGTCAGAATTTTTCGAGATATAGTGAATTTAGTAACGTCACTAAACACGATTTTGACACAAAAATCAGCTAAAATTTGCCAGGCCGTACAAATGCCACATTTTAAGAAAAATGCAATCGAAAAACGCTAAAAGGTAGAAAATTGCAAGAGCTACAAACCAGCCATATCGAAATTTCACGAATTTTGGTTTTTGACCCCCCCCCCCCCTCCAACAAAAAAAAAGGAAAAATGCCCACAAAATCAATTTTTTCCAAGATATTTTTAAAAAAAAACTGAATATATGTCAGATAACGACATATGGCAACTACCATACCAAATTTCGAAATTATATCTTTTTTGACTGACATGGCATATAAAGTATGGATAAATCATGACGTCATATTTTGAAATTGCGTGTTTTGGCTTTTATTGACCAGAAACAGACAAATAAATGCCAGCACGGTATTTTTGAGATTAAACCGATACATAAACATGTTTTTTCATTTCGATTTATCAATTTCAAATTTTGACCTTCAGTGACCTGAACTTGACCTGAACTTGACACTAACTTCACGTAAATGAAGTCCGGTGGTAAAATGACTATCACTATCGAATTATACGCGTAAAAACATCCATAAAACATGTGCTGCATGACTTTCGTAGATATTTTGTGTGTAGTGACCTTTTGTGACTTGACCTTGACTTTTTTCAACAATCTCACTTTAGCTCATGTGGGATATGTATCATACCTTTGACAGCACTTTGGGTGATTATAGGCGCAATCGAATGACATGGATGGCAAGTATTGTCCATAAACTCGAATACCTGGATTTTGACGTTTGACTTGACCGTGACCTGACATGTGACCTTAATTTGAAATTTTGAATGAAGTGTGCGTTAGGTTTATCTCATTGAGCGCTTTCGAATGCCGCCTTGCGCGTCCCGCTGCGATCATTGGGTCTGCAGATACCAGGGGGGGCTAACCCCCCCCCCCCCTCCCCCCAGTGAGTCGTGTTACTGAATATACCCTAGTGACTGCCGGGTTAACCCTCGCCAGTGCAGGGGGGGGGGGGGGGTGATGTAACCCCCCTCGGTTTTTCGAGGATAACATGTGAACAATTTGACACATATTCTGAAAATTGTTAAGTTGTAGGTCACATAACCCGTGACCTTTGACCTGCTTTTCAAGGTCATGTTTGGCGCAACTGGCGTCCCGCAGTATTGATCCTTATAACTTGTGCAGTTTCATAGTGAGTGTTGTTCAGGAGCATATGCACAGGTGTTTCCAGGTGACAGTTGTGGTTTCTATTGAGAGTGTGACCTCGATTGACCTTTTCAGAGGTCAACCAAGGTCACTGACCTCCGATGGCCTAATATTACTTTTTTGGCTTCTGGCAGTTTTTAGGACATTTTGTGACGCTGATTTCAAATATGGGATCCATTTTACATAATTATATGTTCCACTGGGGTCATGCGCCCCAACAGGTCAACAGAGGTCACTGACCTCAAATAACCTGACATGACCTGAAATGGCCTTTTTGGAATTTGGCAGTATCTAGGACATTTTGTGACGCCGATTTCACATTTGGCACCCATTTAGCACAATTATATGCTCATTCGCGATTGAGAGAGAGAGAGAGGTATATATTTATCAACGTACACAGTACACAGTATACAGTACATACACTTACACATACACATTCAGGTTCTAGCTCGATTAAATTCAATTTATACGCATTTACAATTTGGTTGAGTTTTGTGTCATTGACATGACCTCAGAGGTCACCTAATGACTTAGGACCTTAAAATCGGGTATCACTAGCTTCCTCTCGTGACAGGCAACACGCGCGTTTTTTTAATCGAGGCTCTGGCCCAATTAGAGGCGAAACGCTAAGGGGGGTCGTACCAAACCCTCCCCCCCCCCCCCCACCCCCTGCACGGTCACGCAATTGTCGGACGCTGCACGGGCGAGGGTTAAGCTTACGGTTTTGCGTCAATCCATGATTTTCTTTTAATTGATATACCATCTTCTAATAAAATAGACTGAAAGTGGAACTGCACAACTGGACCTGTGATTAGTACGTACCGCGGTTTGCGTGGCGTCAACTGGCGCCGTCTGCTTTCCTCCTGCGAGGGCCGCCTTCAGCTGGGACCCATTGGAGCTGGCCGGCGGCTCAGAAGGGGTGGAGGTCGCCGGGTACGGGACCGGAGACTCGAGCAGACCTGCGGCGGTCAGGCCGGGGTAAGTACGGGAGCTGGCCGGCGGCTCAGGAGGGGTGGAGGTCGCCGGGTACGGGACCGGAGACTCGAGCAGACCTGCGGCGGTCAGGCCGGGGTAAGTACGGGAGCTGGCCGGCGGCTCAGAAGGGGTGGAGGTCACCGGGTACGGGACCGGAGACTCGAGCAGACCTGCGGCGGTCAGGCCGGGGTAAGTACGGGAGCTGGCCGGCGGCTCAGAAGGGGTGGAGGTCACCGGGTACGGGACCGGAGACTCGAGCAGACCTGCGGCGGTCAGGCCGGGGTAAGTACGGGAGCTGGCCGGCGGCTCAGAAGGGGTGGAGGTCGCCGGGTACGGGACCGGAGACTCGAGCAGACCTGCGGCGGACAGGCCGGGGTAAGTACGGGAGCTGGCCGGCGGCTCAGAAGGGGTGGAGGTCGCCGGGTACGGGACCGGAGACTCGAGCAGACCTGCGGCGGACAGGCCGGGGTAAGTACGGGAGCTGGCCGGCGGCTCAGAAGGGGTGGAGGTCGCCGGGTACGGGACCGGAGACTCGAGCAGACCTGCGGCGGACAGGCCGGGGTAAGTACGGGAGCTGGCCGGCGGCTCAGGAGGGGTGGAGGTCGCCGGGTACGGGACCGGAGACTCGAGCAGACCTGCGGCGGACAGGCCGGGGTAAGTACGGGAGCTGGCCGGCGGCTCAGGAGGGGTGGAGGTCACCGGGTACGGGACCGGAGACTCGAGCAGACCTGCGGCGGACAGGCCGGGGTAAGTACGGGAGCTGGCCGGCGGCTCAGAAGGGGTGGAGGTCGCCGGGTACGGGACCGGAGACTCTAGCAGAACTGCGGCGGACAGGCCGGGGTAAGTACGGGAGCTGGCCGGCGGCTCAGGAGGGGTGGAGGTCGCCGGGTACGGGACCAGAGACTGGAGCAGACCTGCGGCGGACAGGCTGGGGTAAGTACGGGAGCTGGCCGGCGGCTCAGAAGGGGTGGAGGTCGCCGGGTACGGGACCGGAGACTCGAGCAGACCTGCGGCGGACAGGCCGGGGTAAGTACGGGAGCAGAACTGCGGCGGACAGGCCGGGGTAAGTACGGGAGCTGGCCGGCGGCTCAGGAGGGGTGGAGGTCGCCGGGTACGGGACCGGAGACTCGAGCAGACCTGCGGCGGACAGGCTGGGGTAAGTACGGGAGCTGGCCGGCGGCTCAGAAGGGGTGGAGGTCGCCGGGTACGGGACCGGAGACTCGAGCAGACCTGCGGCGGACAGGCCGGGGTAAGTACGGGAGCAGAACTGCGGCGGACAGGCCGGGGTAAGTACGGGAGCTGGCCGGCGGCTCAGAAGGGGTGGAGGTCGCCGGGTACGGGACCGGAGACTCGAGCAGACCTGCGGCGGACAGGCTGGGGTAAGTACGGGAGCTGGCCGGCGGCTCAGAAGGGGTGGAGGTCGCCGGGTACGGGACCAGAGACTCGAGCAGATCTGCGGCGGACAGGCCGGGGTAAGTACGGGAGCAGAACTGCGGCGGACAGGCCGGGGTAAGTACGGGAGCTGGCCGGCGGCTCAGGAGGGGTGGAGGTCGCCGGGTACGGGACCGGAGACTCGAGCAGACCTGCGGCGGACAGGCTGGGGTAAGTACGGGAGCTGGCCGGCGGCTCAGAAGGGGTGGAGGTCGCCGGGTACGGGACCGGAGACTCGAGCAGACCTGCGGCGGACAGGCCGGGGTAAGTACGGGAGCAGAACTGCGGCGGACAGGCCGGGGTAAGTACGGGAGCTGGCCGGCGGCTCAGAAGGGGTGGAGGTCGCCGGGTACGGGACCGGAGACTCGAGCAGACCTGCGGCGGACAGGCTGGGGTAAGTACGGGAGCTGGCCGGCGGCTCAGAAGGGGTGGAGGTCGCCGGGTACGGGACCGGAGACTCGAGCAGACCTGCGGCGGACAGGCCGGGGTAAGTACGGAAGCTGGCCGGCGGCGGACAGGCCGGGGTAAGTACGGGAGCTGGCCGGCGGCTCAGGAGGGGTGGAGGTCGCCGGGTACGGGACCGGACAGGCCGGGGTAAGTACGGGAGCTGGCCGGCGGCTCAGAAGGGGTGGAGGTCGCCGGGTACGGGACCGGACAGGCCGGGGTAAGTACGGGAGCAGACCTGCGGCGGACAGGCCGGGGTAAGTACGGGAGCAGACCTGCGGCGGACAGGCCGGGGTGGAGGTCGCCGGGTACGGGACCGGACAGGCCGGGGTAAGTACGGGAGCTGGCCGGCGGCTCAGGAGGGGTGGAGGTCGCCGGGTACGGGACCGGACAGGCCGGGGTAAGTACGGGAGCTGGCCGGCGGCTCAGAAGGGGTGGAGGTCGCCGGGTACGGGACCGGACAGGCCGGGGTAAGTACGGGAGCTGGCCGGCGGCTCAGGAGGGGTGGAGGTCGCCGGGTACGGGACCGGACAGGCCGGGGTAAGTACCGGAGCTGGCCGGCGGCTCAGGAGGGGTGGAGGTCGCCGGGTACAGGACCGGACAGACCGGGGTAAGTACGGGAGCTGGCCGGCGGCTCAGGAGGGGTGGAGGTCGCCGGGTACGGGACCGGACAGGCCGGGGTAAGTACGGGAGCTGGCCGGCGGCTCAGGAGGGGTGGAGGTCGCCGGGTACGGGACCGGACAGGCCGGGGTAAGTACGGGAGCTGGCCGGCGGCTCAGAAGGGGTGGAGGTCGCCGGGTACGGGACCGGACAGGCCGGGGTAAGTACGGGAGCTGGCCGGCGGCTCAGGAGGGGTGGAGGTCGCCGGGTACGGGACCGGACAGGCCGGGGTGGAGGTCGCCGGGTACGGGACCGGACAGGCCGGGGTAAGTACGGGAGCTGGCCGGCGGCTCAGGAGGGATGGAGGTCGCCGGGTACGGGACCGGACAGGCCGGGGTAAGTACGGGAGCTGGCCGGCGGCTCAGGAGGGGTGGAGGTCGCCGGGTACGGGACCGGACAGGCCGGGGTAAGTACGGGAGCTGGCCGGCGGCTCAGGAGGGGTGGAGGTCGCCGGGTACGGGACCGGACAGGCCGGGGTGGAGGTCGCCGGGTACGGGACCGGACAGGCCGGGGTGGAGGTCGCCGGGTACGGGACCGGACAGGCCGGGGTGGAGGTCGCCGGGTACGGGACCGGACAGGCCGGGGTAAGTACGGGAGCTGGCCGGCGGCTCAGGAGGGGCGGAGGTCGCCGGGTACGGGATACGGGTACGGGACCGGACAGGCCGGGATCCGTATTGTGGTACTTGATACGCCGAGCATACTCGTCGGAGATTTGTCCGTGACAACAATGGATATGACTGGGAAATATGTATGGAGCCTTATGCATACGAGATGCCATACAAGCGAGATGTCGCTGCACTAGTTACCTATGTATATACAATTTAGATAGCTAATTCTCACAATTCACATAAATAAACAGTGTGATAAACGTCACGTCTGATCTCTCCTCCATCAAAACAATGTTATGAATGCTTAACCCTCGCATGCAGTAAGAACCATCATGTCGCTGCCTGTCATGAGAGGTATATAACAGTAGGCGATTTTTAGGTTTCAGGTCAACGGGTGACCTCCTAAGTCAAGTGAATGACCTAAGATCGACCACGTCCAAAAATAGCGATTGTATAGGGCCCTTAGTATAACTTCCGAACGGAGAGAGATAGAGAGACACCGTAAAAAGTAGCGTGATGCCTGTCATAAGGAAAATCCAAAGGCATCACATTTTGAGCATCTAGGTCAACTGGTGACCTTTGGGGTCAGGTAAATGGGCCTTTGAGATCAGATCAATGGGCCTTTGGGTTCTGATATGACCTTGACGAAAAGGTCGTCATACGTCACGATCTTAAAGTTGTATACACTTGAAATTTGTACATGGTACGTATAATTGTTGTAAACTCAGCTACTGAAAATGTCAGGAAGATGCGCCTCATGCGTAAAAGGTTGTCAAGGAAAAAAACAGGGGGGTCGTTTTAGGACCGACCCCCCCCCCCCCCCCACCGTAGGGCGAGGGTTAATAGCGTGGTTTCCCTGTCAAAAAGCATCCGTCCGCTGGCGAGCTCGGCACACATAATGACATGACAGCGGCCACAAAGCTGACCCGGTGGCAGGCCAGCGCCTGGGGCAGGTCAGCGCCTTGTGAGGAGCCGGGCCTGGGGCTGACGTGATGGCTGACTGACGTATGTCCGTACCTTGTGAGGAGCCGAGCCTGGGGCTGATGTGATGGCTGACTGACGTATGTCCGTACTCCGTACCTTGTGAGGAGCCGACCCTGGGGCTGACGTGATGGCTGACTGACGTATGCCCCGGGCCTGGGGCTGACGTGATGGCTGACTGACGTATGTCCGTACCTTGTCAGGAGCCGAGCCTGGGGCTGACGTGATGGCTGACTGACGTATGTCCGTACCTTGTGAGGAGCCGGGCCTGGGGTTGACGTGATGGCTGACTGACGTATGTCCGTAGTCCGTACCTTGTGAGGAGCCGGGTCTGGGGCTGACGTGATGGCTGACTGACGTATGTCCGTACCTTGTGAGAAGCCGGGCCTGGGGCTGATGTGATGGCTGACTGACGTATGTCCGTACCTTGTGAGGAGCCGGGCCTGGGGCTGACGTGATGGCTGACTGACGTATGTCCGTACCTTGTGAGGAGCCGGGCCTGGTGCTGACGTGATGGCTGACTGACGTATGCCCGTTCCTGGTGAGGAGCCGAGCCTGGGGCTGACGTGATGGCTGACTGACGTATGTCCGTACCTTGTGAAGAGCCGGGCCTGGGGCTGACGTGATGGCTGACTGACGTATGTCCGTACCTTGTGAAGAGCCGGGCCTGGGGCTGACGTGATGGCTGACGGACGTATGTCCGTAGTCCGTACCTTGTGAGGAGCCGGGTCTGGGGCTGACGTGATCGCTGACTGACGTATGTCCGTACCTTGTGAGAAGCCGGGCCTGGGGCTGATGTGATGGCTGACTGACGTATGTCCGTACCTTGTGAGGAGCCGGGTCTGGGGCTGACGTGATGGCTGACTGACGTATGTCCGTACCTTGTGAAGAGCCGGGCCTGGGGCTGACGTGATGGCTGACTGACGTATGTCCGTACCTTGTGAAGAGCCGGGCCTGGGGCTGACGTGATGGCTGACGGACGTATGTCGAGGACTGACTGAGAGCTGCAGTGGCGGTGAGGCGGTCTGTATCAGAGGCACAGTGCCGTTCTCTGCTGCTGCTGCTGCTGCTGCTGCAGCTGGCGGGTACTGCCCTCCGTCCTCTGCCGGCCGGTATTCTCCCACGGGGGGGCTCCCCTCCGTCTGAGGAGGACACAACAGACGGCCAGGGGCTGTAAGGAGCGGCAACTGGGGGCATGAGGTGACGTCGGGGAGAGGGACGACTACCGGGAGATGTCCTTAGCTCAAAAGAACCGTAAATAACAGCACTGCAGGAGTTTCTGGAAAATGGAGCGCTGACATTTAATTCAAACCATAAGGAATCATAAGGAATCTCATAATCATAAGGAATTTCATAAGGAATCTCACTGGTCAGCGAAGTAGGCAGGGGACACTTTGACATTTCAACATTGGCGTGCAATGCGCGAACGGATGTGAATGTTACGCTATCGCTTACAGCACCACAATGTTGATTGTTTGAGGCATCGTCGCCATCGTGCACGAACGCCAGTCGCCACAGCTGTGCAGCACATACACATAACAATACGCTGCTGCATATTCTGTACAATATGCAGCAGCAGAAGATTCAGCGGTCAGCCGTCACTGGTCACCCTCATCTGGTCAGTAGTCGACCTCATGCGGCATGCCGAATCCGTGAATAGCCCTGCGATACCAAGAGTTTCGGCTAACACTAGAAACATAAACAAACTGCTCCCTAAACGAGGATGAGCCAGCGTCTGCCGTCCATCACCGCCGCTTGGGGCGCTGCTACTCATGGCAGCCAAGGTCACCACTCAGTGGCATAATGCCACTGATGTGACGTCACCCGGCGAGCAGCAGCCAATCAGAGTCTACGGACCATCGCCATGACGTCACTCGGCGAGAAGCTGCAAATCAGAGCTGTCAAACCACCACCGTGACGTCATAACTTGGTTAGCGCCGCGCGGTGGACACGGCGCGATGCCGGCGATCGCGCCGGTCCTGACTGTGTTACAACAGGTCTGTGACGTCGCTGTGACGTCACAGGGCGGCGTTGTCGCGCGGTCAGCTGCTGCCAGGGGCCCGGGAACAGGGGGGGGGGGGGCAGCGGGGGCGCTTGCCCCCCCCAACATCTGGACCGGGGGGGCGGCGCCCCCCCCCCAACTTTGGTGAGCAGAAGTTTCCCTAAAAATGAGCTCTTTCAATTTTCTTCACAAAAAGTTATATAAAATATGAAAGCCTCTTATATAAAATTATTATTTATTATTATATATTAATATTTAAAAAAATTATATAAAATATGAAAGTCACTTTCATTTTTTTTCGTTTTCTTTAATAGCATGTCATACATATTATTATTATATAACTTTGCCTTTATAGCAGTATCGTATACCTTTCTTTTCCTTCTTTTTCCCTTTTCCATTGTGTTCTATGAGATACAATGGAAAACTTTGGTAGCAGTACATTTGGTAGCAGATGTCTGCTTGGCGAGTCGTCGTTAAAATAACGCACTGACGGCGATAAACATCTGCTGCTTTTTTGTTTATAAGTTTATCCCACGTCAACGTTACGGATGTGGTCAAACTGGCGTGCGGCCCTCTAGCTGTCCTCTCTGTCTCTGCCGACGGGGCGGCAATTGCAAGCAAGAGTTATCGTAAATGTCGTAGGTTACCGTGATACGGTGATGAAGCGGTCGGTGCAGCCCACACTCGCGGGCTTCTTCAAGAAAAACAAACGTCAGGCGTCAGGTACGAGCATTTTATCAGACGACAGGCGGGTTTACAAAGGCATACGGTTCATAGTAGGACAGGGGGTGTGGGGGGGGGGGGGGGGGTGGTATGACCCCCACTTTTACATATTTTTTGCTTTCTATGGTAACCCGCGCGCGTGTCGGGGGTGGGGCGTTTAGACGCCGCCCCTAAGGTTTTTCGAGGATAGCAGAAAAACGTCGGCGCGCCGTTGTTGCCGTTTCAAAAACGGCGTACGGCGCACAGCGCCGCCGTTTCAGCCGCCTTTTTTTGCACACCTGCTCGGGCATCAATTACCCACATTGTGTGCAATTCTGGACCACAGGTCATCTCAGGTCAGGTCACGTGACCACACCTCCAAATAAGTTTGCGGTCGTACCACAGCCACAGTTTTGGGTCGATCGGTTTCAAACTTACAAGATTTCATCAGGTCATAGATACCTGCAATTATAATATCTAAGATGTTGTATATGGGTGGCCTAAGGTCGCCGGTCGGGTTAATTTCGTGACCTCCCATTATAAGTCAATGGTAAATATTAAAATGTTTCATTTTCCGAGGATATGCATGATATCAGTCCAATTCCTTCTGGATCATGTTATCATAGGCTATTATTGATGATCCAGGTAAAAGTTTTGTTCAGTGAACCCTACAGGATCAGCCGAGGTCAGCCGAGGTCAGCCGAGGTCACCAACACTTTTTGTTTCAATAACTCTCGATAGAATGAAGATAAAGAAGTGAAATCGGCATCAATGTGTTTGTCTTGTCGAGACACATCTCCCGATATGCAACATGACCTACTTGGGTTGCCACTTGACCTTGACCTGAGGTCAAATTTCTAAGTTGACATAAACTGGTCCAAATTAATGGGATTCGAAGCGCGTTGACGATACAAACATGATGACGTCAAAATTAGCGCCGTATCTGTATTAGGTAAAAAGTTATTTCCGAACGTTTTGCCAAAAAATAGCCCTTTTGACATTTGATGACCTCTGGAGCCTTAACTATTGACCTGAGATAAAATGTGATGACACATTATGATTTAATATTTCAACAGCTTTCGATTACTTCTTTCCGTTTGTTCCTAGATATCATAGTTCCCGAGATATTTGGGGGTTTCTGGAGAAAAGTGGCAAATCTGACCTTTGGTGACCTCTGGTGACCTCAATATTGACCTGAACCAAAACATGTTAAATAGTTTCAAAGTGATTTTTGATGAGATTTCGAACCGTGTGGGTTTTCTAATGAGGAAAATTTGAGAACGAAAAGGTGCACCAAGATGAGAAGTGAGATGGCGCAAAAAAATTGGTTTCGCCCCCCCAACTTTAAAACAATTCCCGGGCCCATGGCTGCTGCGCAGATCATATCACCCAGACAGCGAGTGACGTCACGGCTGGAGCCTGCCAGCTCTCGGGCGGGTGCACACCGCTGCGATAGTGACACTGCGCTGCATCTGCCCACTCAGCTCCGCCCAACGGTTAGAGAGAATGTGCTGACTGACCCGATGTTTTGGCGGCGACACCCGCGGTTGGTACAGCGAAATGTCACATTCGTGAGCTTCCAACCGGAAAATGTCCCGTTCGACGATAAAATGTCTTCAAATATGATACAAGTTGTTGGGTATTAGCTCTAGCAACTGAAAATGAAACTTGATCCGTGCAATGACAGGGTTAGGGCGTTAGGTGCTGACTATTGCACTAATAATTTGCAGTGAGGTCCAGGAAACGGCTGAAGCGTTTCAGTTTACATTTCGGACATCCATCAAAGGCTACCATTATCTTAACCCTATAGGGTTAAGATGAACAGGGGACTAGAACAGCACGTTATAACGTGTTTTTCTAGTCCCCTTATGTTGTTATTCTCAGCTCTGGAAGGGGTAAACCCGCATAACAACTAGGTTTGAGTTAGGGTAGTCATAGTGACACCAGTGTAGAACGATGATTAATGATAGCCAAACATTAGAAGAGTCTCATTGTTTATTTTAAGGCCAAACATCATCTACTGAGAAATGTTTAGTCCATAAGATATTCAAAACAGATTCTTGAAAATGGACCCATTGACCTTTTGACGCTGATCAGCTATCGCATGAGCAGGCTTAAAGGAAATAGTTCACCTTCAACATTAGTTTTAAACTGAGATAGCTGTTTTGTAGCCCATGTTGGGAAACCCCTATCTGCAAGTTTCCTTGACTGAAAAAGACTCCAGCCGAAGATATTTGACTTTTTGGCGAAGGAATTCGGCGCATATATGATATACCGTACCGTCTGAAAGTGCCAGCACTGCCATGGAGCATGCGCAGACCAATAACGCACACCATAACATTAATGATTTACGACCTTCTGTCCTGAATTGGCGCGATGTAGGACCATTTTTGAAAATAAAAAAAAGAAACTGTATTCAAAAATATAATAAAATCGTTTTCTGAAAAAAAATCCGAAGGTGAACTATTTCCTTTACGCACTGGCAGATCCAGCCTCTCTCCGTGGGGATCTTTTGTGGCAAAAAGGAACCCCTATTTTTTGTTCTCCGCGGATTTCGGACGGTCACCTTATTTTGGTATTCGAGCTTAAGAAATGCACTGTTCAAATGAAAAAAAAATGTGGATTTTTTCCCGAAAAGAAAGTTTATTTTTATTTTTTGGGGTCAAAAACACAAAATTGCGCAAAACCGAGATAGCCATGTTGAAGAAAATGTCATATCCTTTCTTTTGACGCTTTGTTTTTTGCAATTTGCTTCGAAACTCATGTTCTACGTTTGTTCCAACATGTCTCGTTTTTCCACCAAAAATGGCATGACATGACGTTACAACGTGATTATCTCCCAACATACTACATCAATTTCATTGGAATTTGGTGAGAAGACGTAGAATTGATGCAGCATAGGGTACTCAAAGTTCGACGTTGATATCTAACATAGTTTTAAAGTTATTGAGAAAATCCGGGATGGAGAGCAGATTCTGCCCCCCAGCGGGGCGCGGGTTAAAGGAAATAAATAGTTCACCTTCGGAAATTTTTCAGAACACGATTTTATTATATTTTTTAATACAGTTTCTTTTTGTCTTTTCAAAAATGGTCCTACATCGCGCCAATTCAGGACAGAAGGTCGTAAATTATTAATGTTATGGTGTGCGTTATTGGTCTGCGCATGCTCAGACCAGTGCTGGCACTCTCAGACGGTACGGTATATCATATATGCGCCGCATTCCTTCGCCAAAAAGTCAAATATCTTCGGCTGGAGAGTCTTTTCAGCCAAGATAAGTTGCAGATAAGGATTTCTCAACACGGGCTACAAAACTGCTATTTCAGTTCAAAATCCCATGTTGAAGGTGAACAATTTCCTTTAAGTGTCACCGGGGCTGCTTGAATTGCATCAGGTGCGCTGTTTTGTCTCATTGAAAGGAAGGGATACATACAAACTTCGAAATCAATCATTCGAGAGAAAAACTTCTAGTTTCATGAAGTTTTCTCCTAAGATCATTGTTTTTTCACGTTCCGTGCAGGGAACGCGCGGGGGGCATACTTAATACTTATATTGAATGCCCCTCCCAGATTCTTGTAGGGGGGGGGGGCATTTGACCCTGATGCCCCCTCCCCCTGGATCCAACGGTGCCAGCAATTACCGCCAAGGAGAGCCTCTGCCAGACACTTAATGGAATTCATTTTCCCATTTTCCAAATTTGTATAAGCAATTGTGAAAGTTGTGTCATGCTGCGAAGCGGCGCGAAATTTTCCGGTTTTTGACTGTGGATAGCTAGATTTTGACTGCTGCAAAGACAATGTTTACGATTTTACGATAAATTGGGAACACGCGGGGGGGGGGGGGGCATACTTGTTTTGAATGCCCCGCCCCCAGATTCCTGTGGGGGGGGGGGGGGGCATTCTATCTATGGTATTTGCTCTTGATGTCCCCCCTGAATCCGCCAGAGGCTTACGTCACCGAAGTGTAAATATTGTTGCTACCATTTTGGTCAAATTTGAATGTGTATTATTTATCCTGAACTGGTATGTATACTACTAAGATGCATGTGTTCTTCGCAGATGTTTTCTTCACCAACGAACAGTTTATTTCATTTATACCATGTAACATTGCAATCCGGGAGCATTCTGTTTTCCGATTCTTTGTGAAATGACTTCTCACTCAAATTCAGTGAGTTAAATTGAGAAAAGAGGGCAAATCTGACAGAAATAACCCTGGACCCGTGTTCCCTCACACACCGCCTGATGAATACATACTGACTTAACAGACACATATCTGTCAGTCCATCTGCGGTGAAAGAAAGCGCTCATAATGTGTCAAGCTGCTGGAGTAAAAAGGATGAAAACACTGTTATATTATGAATGTTGTTGTATCTTTATTAATATTTTTAAAAGGATAAATACATGGAATTAAACGAATCGACGAATTCAATGAATGAATTTGGAAAGGATTCGTTCCCGGTGCTATGTGGTGTCCCTAAGATAAATACGTTGCTTTTTGTTTTGTGGGGGGGGGGGGGCGTTTTTATGGACAATACAACTGAAAGAATAAATTACTCACTGTGGTTTTACTACCCATTATCTCTGATTTATTGGTCAATGCTATCCATTACTCGCCAGATAAAAGGTTAAGTGGTAACTGATGCTACTTATTGCTGTAGCATTTTGTAGCAAAAAGATAAAAGATGCAGCCAGATGCATATTGATTCAGCTTCAAATTTCTGCATATTCGAATATCAAAATCAACATTGTTTCCACGAAATTCGAATCCAAGATCGAGATCTTGGATTATCTAGACCGACTCTAAAACACTGAGACTAACTGAAAGCCTGGCATATCAAACAAAACGCTGCCATGACGTCAGTACCGGGCTCGGAACGCCGCCGTGACGTCATCACCGGGCTGGGAACGCCGCCGTGACGTCAGCACCGGGCTCGGAATGCCACCGTGACGTCAGTACCGGGCTCGGAACGCCACCGTGACGTCATCACCGGGCTGGGAACGCCGCCGTGACGTCAGCACCGGGCTCGGAATGCCACCGTGACGTCAGTACCGGGCTCGGAACGCCGCCGTGACGTCATCACCGGGCTGGGAACGCCGCCGTGACGTCAGCACCGGGCTCGGAATGCCACCGTGACGTCAGCACCGGGCTCGGAATGCCGCCGTGACGTCAGCACCGGGTTAGGATCGCCGCCGTGACGTCAGTACCGGGCTCGGAACGCCGCCGTGACGTCAGCACCGGGCTCGGAACGCCGCCGTGACGTCAGCACCGGGCTCGGAACGCCGCCGTGACGTCATCACCGGGCTGGGAACGCTGACGTGACGTCAGCACCGGGCTCGGAACGCCGCCGTGACGTCAGCACCGGGCTGGGAACGCCGCCGTGACGTCAGCACCGGGCTCGGATCATCTCTCTGGATGTGTCACTGCATGCCGTCCCACCAGTCCGCCCCTGTAGCTCAGTCCGCCCCTGTAGCTCAGTCCGCCCCTGTAGCTCAGTCCATCCCAGTAGCTCAGTCGGTAGAGCTCCGGGCTTCTGGCCTCACCCGGTAGTGGCAGCCCAGGTTCGAGTCGCTTCGGCGCTCGCTATTTACTCCTGACCGGGATGGCCTGTGGCCGGTGGCAGCGGTCGCACTTAAGGTCAGGTGACGTCAGAGGACGTGGCGGACCGTGTCCAGGTATGTCGGGCACGTACAACTTTCGCTTCTAAATTCTGCCGGACACCAGGAATTGCTTGATCGGGTGGTAGGGTCAGGACCTGCGCAACAAACTCTGCTTAGCGCGGGGCCTAACCTCGAAAATCCATCCATTCAAAAACATTCGACTATTTTTTTTTACAAATCTGCGCCACGTGCGTCACCGGGAAAGTGGCGCTTCGGGGGATGTCCGCGGTCTGTCCGGTCACCACCGTCCAGTGGCTGATGTCAGCCCCTCCGCCTTCCCGGACTGCCGTCTCCACCGGATGTTGCTGCAGCGCTGCGGCAGGGCTGTAAGGGACTGACGGAGTGGGGTGACCGGGTCCCGCGAACATCCCGCTTATCGAGAAACGTGAGCCAGCCGAGGGCGACGGCGTCGGGGCGATGTTGTGTTGTGGGTATTGTCTTCAGGGGCACGCCTCAGTATCTTCCGTAACAGGGGTGGATCCAGGTGGGGCCAAGGGGCCATGCCCCCCCCCCCCCCAGGAGCTCCTGAAATTAGTATCCCCCCAAACGGTCGGACGTACAGTTGTACAAATTGCCTTTGCAGTGCAGTCAAAATACAGCTCTCCACAGCGAAAAACTTGAACATTTCGCGCCGCTTTGCGGCATGACACACAATTTGAAATTGCTTATACAAATTTGGAAATTGGGCAAATGAATTCATTACGTGTCTGGCAGAGGCTCTCCTTGGCGGTACCTAATTGCTACCCCAGCCTCTAGGGCCAACTCCCTTCATAAAATAATCACTTTCAAGCGGGCTACATGCTTAGCTAGGATGCCGAGTTCCGAAAGAATGCGACACGAACGCAAAGACGCGGACATCGGCACCCAGAAGCTGCTCTAGCGGTGCCCACTGCCCAACTTGCTGGACCGAAGAGCTAATAGTGGGACCAGGCCAGGACCATCTCCCCAGGCCATCTCGCCCCAGGCTCCTCCAGATTCACAGGGACCATTTATGCGCAGAAAAGTCAGAATGCCTCTTCCTGCTTTCAAACCATTTGCACCAGTGGCGGCGGATAAGTGGAGGGGCAGCTGCCCCCCCCCCCCCCCCACCACTCAAGAAGTTGGGGGGGGGGGGGACAAACATGTGATTTTCCCCCCTTCCCCCCATACATTTGTAAGAGAAGTTAGTTTCAAGAAGTTGGTTCGATTTTATTCTTTTCGACCGAAACAATGCCCCCGAGATGCCCGGAGAGGGGCCTTCCCAGGGCCCCGAGATGTGCTCTCGGGGCCTTCCGAGGGCCCGAGAAGTGCTCCCAGCCAGCCTGAGGGGCCTTCTAAGGCCGACAGAAGGCCATCAGTCGGCACTTTCGGTAGGCCTGAGGGGGCCCTCAGAAGGCCTGAGACTTCAACATGGGCCTATCCTACGTTTTTTTTAGACCATTTAGGGGCCCTGCAAAATATAGTGGCCTAAATCCGAGGAGATACCATTTCGCGGGGAAAAAATGGGGGGGGGCCTTTGGCCATGGGCGGGGCCCTTTGACCGAGGGGGCCCCCTGGGTTTCTTTGCCCCCCATCCGAAAATATGATTCGCCGCCACTTATTTGCACTGTTACCATTTGTTTGTTACAGTTCGGTACATATGTTAACATATGTGGGTCACATTAACATATGTACCGAACCCTGTTCAGACCAGTTATTATTAGCATGTGTACTATTAAGCGCTGACTGCCACCGGTCATCGTGATTTACTATCCGAGGAATATGTATATGAAAAACGACCTTAATTTAAATATTTTTCATCATACCGAGATGAGCAACAATAGGCGTTACCTGAGGCTTGGCTCCACTCACGGTCTGGTTCCAATATTAAAATGTAGTTTTCCACGACCTGAAATTACAATTTTCACGCCGCTTTGCGGTGTCACATCGGTGGCTATCGTCATAACGAAGCCATCGTCATCGTCTTCGGTTCGTTGTAGCGGTGAATTGAATTAATAGCATTTTTAGCTTCTTATCCTCTACAAGGCCCACCGCCCATATTTCTGGGTTTTATCGGGCAAACCCGTAAAATTTCGCGCCGCTTGGCGGCGCTAAAAACAAGTACCTACTATAATATGAAAACCACATTAAAAATGATGCAACGGCTTAACATACGAATCAAAATGGGGGTACATTTTATTCGTCATTTCAGGCGACCCCCCCACTCCAAAATTATAGGCGACGCTCCTGCCTATCCCCCCCCCCCCCCCCTGTCAACAACTTTCTCGCTGACGGCTGACGGCCTGATACCCCCCCCCCCCCACCCCACCCTCCGCTCAACAACTTTTTGGAAATACGCCACTGGATTTGCCACACACACCCAAAAAAAAAACACGGCTAGATCCGACCCTGTTCCGTAGGCGGTGTATGTTTGCTGGTGTCGCAGCTTCAGGCATGGCGCAGACATGGGCTAAACGAAGTTTCAAATTCCATGTTTGTTTATGGTCTATTGAATGCAACTTCCTGCAACACGTTGTGCCCGTTGCATTGATGACTTGGTTCTAGTTAGCTAACCCCACTCCGTTTAGCGTGATGGCAGACCATATTTCATTCCACCTTTCTCGGGAGAACACACACACACACCACGATTGCATCACATATGATGCACGTCACCAGCGAAGCAGCGATCGCCCGAGGACATGCGAGTCATCAGTCATCATATAACGCCATCGTCAGCCATCATCAGTCATCATATAACGTCATCGTCAGCCGTCATCAGTCATCATACAACGCCATCGTCAGCCGTCATCAGTCGTCATACAACGCCATCGTCAGCCGTCATCAGTCGTCATACAACGCCATCGTCAGCCGTCATCAGTCATCATACAACGCCATCGTCAGCCGTCATCAGTCATCATACAACGCCATCGTCAGCCGTCATCAGTCGTCATACAACGCCATCGTCAGCCGTCATCAGTCGTCATACAACGCCATCGTCAGCCGTCATCAGTCATCATACAACGCCATTGTCAGCCGTCATCAGTCATCATACAACGTCATCGTCAGCCGTCATCAGTCATCATACAACGTCATTGTCAGCCGTCATCAGTCATCATACAACGCCATCGTCAGCCGTCATCAGTCATCACACAACGCCATCGTCAGCCGTCATCAGTCATCATATAACGCCATCGTCAGCCGTCATCAGTCGTCATACAACGCCATCGTCAGCCATCATCAGTCATCATAGCTCTGTGCCCCCTGCTCACCCTGTTCAGACCGGAGTGTATCACCCGCTGGTCTGTGATCTCTGCTCACCCTGTTCAGACCGGAGTGTATCACCCGCTGGTCTGTGATCCCTGCTCATCCTGTTCAGACCGGAGTGTATCACCCGCTGGTCTGTGATCCCTGCTCACCCTGTTCAGACCGGAGTGTATCACCCGCTGGTCTGTGATCCCTGCTCATCCTGTTCAGACCGGAGTGTATCACCCGCTGGTCTGTGCTCCCTTCTTACCCTGTTCAGACCGGAGTCCCTTCTTACGCTGGTAGTCGTTCTGTACCTGCTGGTCTGTGATCCCTTCTCACCCTGTTCAGACCGGAGTGTATCACCCGCTGGTCTGTGATCCCTGCTCACCCTGTTCAGACCGGAGTGTATCACCCGCTGGTCTGTGATCCCTGCTCACCCTGTTCAGACCGGAGTGTATCACCCGCTGGTCTGTGATCCCTGCTCACCCTGTTCAGACCGGAGTGTATCACCCGCTGGTCTGTGCTCCCTTCTTACCCTGTTCAGACCGGAGTCCCTTCTTACGCTGGTAGTCGTTCTGTACCTGCTGGTCTGTGCTCCCTTCTTACCCTGTTCAGACCGGAGTCCCTTCTTACGCTGGTAGTCGTTCTGTACCTGCTGGTCTGTGATCCCTTCTCACCCTGTTCAGACCGGAGTGTATCACCCGCTGGCCTGTGCTCCCTTCTCACCCTGTTCAGACCGGAGTCCCTTCTTACGCTGGTAGTCGTTCTGTACCTGCTGGTCTGTGATCCCTTCTCATCCTGTTCAGACCGGAGTGTATCACCCGCTGGCCTGTGCTCCCTTCTCACCCTGTTCAGACCGGAGTGTATCACCCGCTGGTAGTCGTTCTGTACCTGCTGGTCTGTGCTCCCTTCTCACCCTGTTCAGACCGGAGTGTATCACCTGCTGGCCTGTGCTCCCTTCTCACCCTGTTCAGACCGGAGTGTATCACCCGCTGGTCTGTGCTCCCTTCTTACCCTGTTCAGACCGGAGTCCCTTCTTACGCTGGTAGTCGTTCTGTACCCGCTGGCCTGTGCTCCCTTCTCACCCTGTTCAGACCGGAGTGTATCACCCGCTGGTCTGTGCTCCCTTCTTACCCTGTTCAGACCGGAGTCCCTTCTTACGCTGGTAGTCGTTCTGTACCTGCTGGTCTGTGCTCCCTTCTTACCCTGTTCAGACCGGAGTCCCTTCTTACGCTGGTAGTCGTTCTGTACCCGCTGGTCTGTGCTCCCTTCTTACAATGTTCAGACCGGAGTCCCTTCTTACGCTGGTAGTCGTTCTGTACCCGCTGGTCTGTGCTCCCTTCTTACAATGTTCAGACCGGAGTCCCTTCTTACGCTGGTAGTCGTTCTGTACCTGCTGGTCTGTGATCCCTTCTCACCCTGTTCAGACCGGAGTGTATCACCCGCTGGTAGTCGTTCTGTCCCAGCTGGCGGTACTTGGCTGCCGGAGACTCCTCCTGGATCGCCGAAGGGAAATCCTCCGGCTCTGGACTGTCCACCCCGCCCAGACCGTCGTTCTTGTGCTCCTTCTTACTGAGCGCCTGCGGGCATACGTGACACCAGAAGTCAGTGACGTCATCGTGGGAAATAACGTCACAGGTTGAAGCAACGCGCACATCATATAAAGCAAATCTGAGCATATTTAACCCCTGGGTAGAAATTAAATATTACAGAAGTGCAAGTAAAATTAATAGCACCATATGGCAACTGAGACAATGTCAACTGTCAGCGAAAAAAGGAATGTAGTTGACCTGTAAAATTGCATTGATTGCGTCCGTCTTCATTTCCCTCCACGCTATTGTGAGCTTAGCAATATACAATTCATCAAAGTAATAGCTGAGAGCTGCAGCGTTAAAACAAGCTGCAAAGAATGCAACAAAGTAGAATGCACCCGATGCATCCGAGCAGTAAAGCGACTAGGTAAAAATCCATACTGAACTATCCCCCGAGAATGGAACGTCATTCCCAACCGAATAAAACTGGAAATTGAATGTTTGGAATTTGTCATACTTCACCAGCGATTTCTGATGAACAATGATGGCATCGCAGCCCAAATCATCAATTTAGTAATACAATACCGTACAAAGCAAACACGCGACTGACAGTTTCAGATTAAGAAAGGAGACCGCGTCATGATCCTAAACACATTAATACCAAATCAATTTACCAATATAACTTTGTAAGTTGTGTAACGTCAAAATGCCAGGTTTGCCCAAATATCATCGAAAGTAGTTAGTGTAGTGAATGTGAAGTGAGGCAATGTCTACCATGAACTATTCGCTATCACCAGCTGGTGCAAACTTATGCATTTTTAGAAATAACGGGTTAGTTCCTATCCAATTTAAAGTCGTTTGGTAAGACTCATGCGATGCGTGCGATATGCGCAAGCGACGGAAAACGTTGCATGTCATATGCTTAATCAGATAGGGCATGCAGTAATCATGTCCCACACATCGTGGTGGGTTAACATCGATTTTCATTGTTCAGGTACTGCACGACCAAAAGTTGACAATTAACGTAACATATTATCCAAGTCCGCACCCAGTAACAACGCGCAGTAACAACGCGCAGTAACAACGCGCAGTAACACCCAGTAACAACGCGCAGTAACACCCAGTAACAACGCGCAGTAACACCCAGTAACAACGCGCAGTCCCGATAAGGCACCGGAGAGATTGACAGTACCGCTTCCGGGAACGTTCGAACCAACCATATAGAAGGTCGGTGATATCATGCACGGTTATACGCGAAGCATGTCCAGCTGGTGATAGCACGCTGTTACTGTGTTTTGATCGGGCTCGCCAGAATGCAGCGTCGCGTGCCGCGTGAAACGAAGCGACTGCTGGTGGAGGCGCTTGTGTTTCCTCATTTGCAGTACTGCATGTGTGTAGGAAGAGGCTGTACTCAAACCCCAAAACGTAGGCTGCAGAAGTGCATTAACTTTGGCGCTCGCGTTGTCACTGGCCTGGTGTACCGCGAGCGAGTATCTGGCACACTCCGTGAACTTGGCTGGCGTGCGATAAATTATATGGTTATCGAACGAGACTTGTACGCCATGTATAAACTCACTCATGCCGAGAACGCCCCGAACTGCTCTGTTCACGGATCACCAGTCGCTCCGATGTATCCATGCGCACAGCCAGGGCTACCAGTGACGGGCAGCTGGAGGTGCCGCGCGCACGCACTGAGTTCGCCAGGCGCTCGTTTTTCATCCGAGCCATCAGAGCGTGGAATGATTTGCCGCTGAATGTGAAGGCTTCACCCACTTTGGCTATTTTTAAAAAGTGTCTCAATGATGTTCTTTGAACTAGCATTGTGTGTATCTTGTGGGTTGATGTGCATCATTTAATGCGTGGGCAATATGTTTTTACATCTATGTTATTTGACGTGGAAAACTGAAAACCCATTTTATGGATGTGTTCCGAAATATATGATATGATATGATATGATGTCGATAGCACCTTGTACTGGCTGTGCAAGAACCAAACTATGCTGAATATCCCTCTCAGCAATACCGCACCTGCGGCCCAACCCGCTGCGGCACCTGGAGGATATATGTTTATAAGGGATTATCTCCGACAGTGTAATCATTCTCCGCACGGGCTTCGCACAACCACAAATAAGAGAGTATTGACACGTAGGTATTTGATAAGGACAGGTTTCCTGTCAGTGGCTGTCACATTTTACTTACTTTTCAATTGGAAACCTGTATCCCCATTCCCCTAACCGCTGTGCGGTCCAAAGTTCGTCAATAAAAAACAAACTTAAGACGCTCTATCCCGTTTGGCCTTGCTCAATTTAGTGAGCTTCTCCGATAGTTTGTCTCTCGCAGTACAGCTTGTGGGCTTTACAGATCCTTCACTGGCAGTGGTTGCTGGAGCCCGTCCAGCCTAGTTCCTCGCAGAAGAAGACGGCTGGACTGCGCGGGCTTTACAGATCCTTCACTGGCAGTGGTTGCTGGAGCCAGTCCAGCCTAGTTCCTCGCAGAAGAAGACGGCTGGACTGCGACAGGGAACGATAGGAGACACGCGAACAGGCTGCATATCCTCTTCGGTTGATGTATTCAACGAAAAACTACAATTAGAACTAGCTCATCCCCTCACGGACCCATACATTATGGACTATTGTGATGGATAAATCAAAACTAAATGGTTATTGATATTCATTGAGGACTATCCTCATGAGCAACGAGGTGAAAGTTCAGAATAATTTTATTCAGATAAAATAAAGAGATTTGTGGTTATCTATATTATTATTTGACGAGCGTCTGTCTGCCTGTCATTCCGGAACGAATTTAACACAGTAAAGCGGCAGTTCTACATTGCAGTACCACATTGCTATAAGCACGTAGTGTACGTGATTTTAAAGTTTTCAAACGAGTTTACGGATACTACCGAGTGGTATATAATTCGTACATTTCCGACGCATTTGATGCGATAGTTACAGACAGTTTTAGTTTGTGCAGTTTTGGGCGAAGGTTTGTGCTGTAACTAACATAGAAGGAGGTGTTAACAATCATTTTACCGTACAAAAACAGTTTACGGATACGACTTTTACATCGCTTCACTCCAGTCGAAAGCCAATCAGATCCGACCACGGATACTACAGTGCCACAACCAACGTCAAGCAACCACGGAATCACTGCGAAACGAAGGTCATCGACATACGGTACGACATATATCAATGAACATATACGCTAAGCCGGGGTAGAGTTTTCATGGTTTAACGGGTGTATAACGGGTGCCATAGGTGTTCCACGGGTATAATGGGTGAGTGCCGGCTATAACGGGGTTATCACGTGTTCCACAGGGACACAACGGGTACTACGGGTGTATGTCGGGCACCGTAGGTTTTGGACGGGTTCTTCGGGTGCATGACGGGTACAAAAACGTATTATAGGTACGACAGGTGTCGCGGGTAGTACAGGTTATCAATCCCTAATTGCCTATCACTGGCTTGCACCACCACTGGACACCAGTAATCGGCCAGCGGAGCGGACGGGTTAGCACTAGTGAGTACTGTTTGTGGAATATCTCAGCCAGGCAGATACAGACAGATGTCTGAGCTGTAGCCCCCAGCTCGCACATCTGACCCTCATACTGTGACCTATCGGCCCCAGCTCGCACATCTGACCCTCATACTGTGACCTATCGCCCCCAGCTCGCACATCTGACCCTCACACGGTGACCTATCGCCCCCAGTTTCACCTGACCCTCATACTGTGACCTATCGCCCCCAGCTCGCACACCTGACCCTCATACTGTGACCTATCGCCCCCAGCTCGCACACCTGACCCTCATACTGTGACCTATCGCCCCCAGCTCGCACATCTGACCCTCATACTGTGACCTATCGCCCCCAGCTCGCACACCTGACCCTCATACTGTGACCTATCGCCCCCAGCTCGCACATCTGACCCTCATACTGTGACCTATCGCCCCCAGCTCGCACATCTGACCCTCATACTGTGACCTATCGCCCCCAGATCGCACATCTGACCCTCACACTGTGACCTATCGCCCCCAGTTCGCACACCTGACCCTCATACTGTGACCTATCGCCCCCAGCTCGCACATCTGACCCTCACACTGTGACCTACCGCCCCCAGTTCGCACATCTGACCCTCACACTGTGACCTATCGCCCCAGGCTCGCACATCTGACCCTCATACTGTGACCTATCGCCCCCAGCTCGCACACCTGACCCTCACACTGTGACCTATCGCCCCCAGCTCGCACACCTGACCCTCATACTGTGACCTATCGCCCCCAGCTCGCACATCTGACCCTCATACTGTGACCTATCGCCCCCAGCTCGCACATCTGACCCTCACACTGTGACCTATCGCCCCCAGCTCGCACATCTGACCCTCATACTGTGACCTACCGCCCCCAGCTCGCACATCTGACCCTCATACTGTGACCTACCGCCCCCAGCTCGCACATCTGACCCTCACACTGTGACCTATCGCCCCACAGCTCGCACACCTGACCCTCATACTGTGACCTATCGCCCCCAGATCGCACACCTGACCCTCATACTGTGACCTATCGCCCCCAGCTCGCACATCTGACCCTCATACTGTGACCTATCGCCCCCAGCTCGCACACCTGACCCTCTTACTGTGACCTATCGCCCCCAGATCGCACATCTGACCCTCATACTGTGACCTATCGCCCCCAGCTCGCACATCTGACCCTCATACTGTGACCTATCGCCCCCAGATCGCACATCTGACCCTCACACTGTGACCTATCGCCCCCAGTTCGCACACCTGACCCTCATACTGTGACCTATCGCCCCCAGCTCGCACATCTGACCCTCACACTGTGACCTATCGCCCCCAGCTCGCACACCTGACCCTCACACTGTGACCTATCGCCCCCAGCGCGCACACCTGACCCTAATACTGTGACCTATCGCCCCCAGTTCGCACACCTGACCCTCATACTGTGACCTATCGCCCCCAGTTCGCACACCTGACCCTCGTACTGTGACCTATCGCCCCCAGATCGCACATCTGACCCTCATACTGTGACCTATCGCCCCCAGATCGCACATCTGACCCTCATACTGTGACCTATCGCCCCCAGCTCGCACATCTGACCCTCATACTGTGACCTATCGCCCCCAGATCGCACATCTGACCCTCACACTGTGACCTATCGCCCCCAGTTCGCACACCTGACCCTCATACTGTGACCTATCGCCCCCAGTTCGCACACCTGACCCTCATACTGTGACCTATCGCCCCCAGTTCGCACACCTGACCCTCATACTGTAACCTATCGCCCCCAGTTCGCACACCTGACCCTCATACTGTGACCTATCGCCCCCAGCTCGCACATTTGACTCTCACACTGTGACCTATCGCCCCCAGTTTCACCTGACCCTCATACTGTGACCTATCGCCCCCAGCTCGCACATCTGACCCTCATACTGTGACCTATCGCCCCCAGCTCGCACACCTGACCCTCACACTGTGACCTATCGCCCCCAGCTCGCACACCTGACCCTCACACTGTGACCTATCGCCCCCAGCTCGCACATTTGACTCTCACACTGTGACCTATCGCCCCCAGTTTCACCTGACCCTCATACTGTGACCTATCGCCCCCAGCTCGCACATCTGACCCTCATACTGTGACCTATCGCCCCCAGTTCGCACACCTGACCCTCATACTGTGACCTATCGCCCCCAGCTCGCACATCTTGCCCTCACACTGTGACCTATCGCCCCCACAGCTCGCACACCTGACCCTCACACTGTGACCTATCGCCCCCACAGCTCGCACACCTGACCCTCACACTGTGACCTATCGCCCCCAGCTCGCACATATGACCCTCACACTGTGACCTATCGCCCCCAGTTCGCACACCTGACCCTCATACTGTGACCTATCGCCCCCAGCTCGCACATCTGACCCTCACACTGTGACCTATCGCCCCCACAGCTCGCACACCTGACCCTCATACTGTGACCTATCGCCCCCAGCTCGCACATCTGACCCTCATACTGTGACCTATCGCCCCCAGATCGCACATCTGACCCTCATACTGTGACCTATCGCCCCCAGCTCGCACACCTGACCCTCGTACTGTGACCTATCGCCCCCAGATCGCACATCTGACCCTCATACTGTGACCTATCGCCCCCAGCTCGCACATCTTGCCCTCACACTGTGACCTATCGCCCCCACAGCTCGCACACCTGACCCTCACACTGTGACCTATCGCCCCCACAGCTCGCACACCTGACCCTCACACTGTGACCTATCGCCCCCAGCTCGCACATATGACCCTCACACTGTGACCTATCGCCCCCAGTTCGCACACCTGACCCTCATACTGTGACCTATCGCCCCCAGCTCGCACATCTGACCCTCACACTGTGACCTATCGCCCCCACAGCTCGCACACCTGACCCTCATACTGTGACCTATCGCCCCCAGCTCGCACATCTGACCCTCATACTGTGACCTATCGCCCCCAGATCGCACATCTGACCCTCATACTGTGACCTATCGCCCCCAGCTCGCACACCTGACCCTCGTACTGTGACCTATCGCCCCCAGATCGCACATCTGACCCTCATACTGTGACCTATCGCCCCCAGCTCGCACATCTGACCCTCATACTGTGACCTATCGCCCCCAGCTCGCACACCTGACCCTCCTACTGTGACCTATCGCCCCCAGCTCGCACATCTGGCCGTTCAGTCGCGCTCTCTGCGTGGACGTCGTTGCCGGCGGTGGTCGCAGCCCAATATCAGCCAGCGCCGTGGCGCCCCCCGCCCCCCGTGACCTGGGTCTGCTCCGATCGGCCCGGTTTAAGTGCAGAGCGTGCACTCCGCTGCAGCTGGACGGAGCGGAACCTGTCTCGCGCGCGCGCCAGCTATACGGGCAACATTGCGTCACAGCCGTTCAGACGGACGATTCGGGCGTGTTCGTGCGTATAGAGAGAGTACTGCAGCGAGCAGCGGGCGAAGATCAGGCCAGTCTACTCGGGTTCACGTCATTTCGGGATGAGACAGGTTGGGTGAAGTCCGCGAACTACCACCTAAGCAGCAGGCCACGTGGATTATTAACCGGTGAATAAGTGTCAGCCTTTTGCTCACAATTAAAAGTTCGTTAATTGCTGGTCAACGATCGAACATTAAGCTGTTTCGACATTTTTAAACGTAAAATGTTTTGTGAAGCACTTAAACCCGGCATTTACTCGGGTCTCAGTAGAACGCTATTGACTGGGGGCGTAAAACTCCCCCCCCCCCTATTGACGTCTTTATGTCTTTATTTATGTGCATAATATTGTAATATTGTCGATAATTCATTCATTTAAAGTACACAATTAACGGAACAGAGTTAAATGTCAGTACCATTCGAGACCTGGGACCAGGGGTCCGGGAACGATTTTAAAGTTGGGGGGGGGGGGGGGCGAAACCATTTTTTGGGGGGGAGGGGGCAATCTCACTTCTCATCTTGGTGCACATTTTCGTTCTCAAACTTTGTCATTGAAAAACCGAAAACACGGTTCGAAAGCTCATCAAAAATAACTTTGAAACTATTTCAACATTTCTTGGTTCAGGTCAATATTGAGGTCACCAGAGGTCATCAAAGGACAGATTTTCCAGTTTTAGGACATCGATCCAGAAACCCCCAAATATCTCTGGAACTATGATAGCTATGAACAAACGGAAAAAGATCAATGGAAAGCTCTTGAACTTTCCAATAAAAGATGTCATCAAAGTTTAGCTCAGGTCAATAGTTGAGGCTCCAGAGGTCATCAAAGGTCAAAAGGGCTATTTTGGCAAAACGTTCGCAAATAACTTTTTACATGATAATGATACGGCAATAATGTTGGCGTCATCGTGTTCGTCTCGTCAAAGCGCGTCGAATCACATTCATTTGGATCAGTTTAGGTAAAATTATAAATTTGACCTCAGGTAAAGTCAAAAGGCGACCCAAGTAGGTCATGTTTCATATTTGGAGACATGTCTCGACGAGGCAAACACATTGATGCCAGATTCACTTCTTTATCTTCATTCTATCGAGAGTTATTCAAAAATGCACCTGGATCATCAATAATAGCCTATTGAAACATGATCCAGACGGAATTGGACTGATTTCATGCGTATCCTGGGAAAAGGAAACATTTGAATATTTCCCCATTGACTTATAATGGGAGGTCACGAAATTGACCCGACCTTAGGTCACCGATATACAACATCGGAGATATTCGAATTGTAGGTACCTACCTTATGAAATCCTGTAAATTTGAAACCGATCGGCGAAAAACCGTGGCTGTGGTACGACCGCAAACTTCTTTGGAGGTGTGGTCACGTGACCTGACCTGAGATGACCCGTGGTCAAGATATATGCCCAAACAGGTGTGCCAAACACGGCGACTGAAACGGCAGCGCTGTGCGCCGTGCGCCGTTTTTGAAACGGCAAAAACGGCGAGCTGCCGTTGTTTCGCTATCCTCGAAAAACCTTGGGGGGGGGGGGGCGTCTAAACGCCCCGCCCCCGGCACGGCGCGGGTTAACATAAAAAAGTATGAAAAGTGGGGTCATGCCACCCCCATTTCCTACTATCAACCGTATGCCTTTGTAAACCCGCCTGCCGTCTGATAAAATATTCGTACCTGACGCCTGATGCTTTTTCTTTCTTTCTTGAAGAAGCCCACCAGTGTGGGCTGCACCGACCGCTTCATCACCGTATCACGGTAACTTACGATATTTACGATAACTCTTGATTGCAATTGCCGCCCCGTCGGCAGAGACAGAGAGGACAACTAGAGGGCCGCACGCCAGTTTCACCACATCCGTAACGTTGACATGGGATAAACTTATAAACCAAATGTAGCAGTTGTTTATCGCCGTCAGTGCGTCATTTTAACGACGACGCGCCAAGCAGACAACTGCTACCAAATGTACTGCTACCGAAGTTGTACATTATATCTCATAGAAATGGAAAAAGGAAAAGGAAGGAAAAGAAAGGTATACGATACTGCTATAAAGGCAAAGGTATATAATAATACGTATGGCATGCTATAGAAAAAAAACACTAAAAAATGAAAGTGACATATGGAGGTTTTCATATTGTATATAACTTTTTGTGAAGAAAATTGAAAGAGCTCATTTTTAGGGAAATTTATGCCACTCCAAAGTTGGGGGCGGCGCCGCCTCCCGGTGCAGACGTGGGGGGGGGGGGGGGGCAAGCGCCCTCGCTGCCCCCTCCTCTGTTCCCGGGACACTGTCTGGGACTCACTGGACCAAAAACTGACATTTGAGGCTCATATAAATCCCACTGTTGCAAAGGCAAACCGAAACGCTCTATAATATCTCGGGTCAGAACGATAATTGCCATGCACCGGCATTTCCAGTAATTGAAGCTGTTTTCGTGTGCCGTTATGTTTTTCGTCGTATTCCAGATTAATGCATATAAACAGGCTGTTTGTAGCGGTGAAGTTGTATCCGTGGTGATATGCATATATTTACCAAACTACTAAAAAAAATCACGAAACAGCACCCCCTCTCGCCCCCCCCCCCCCTCCTCCTGACTGCCTCACCTACGTTTGACCCCTGGCTCCGCCACTGTTACGTGTAGTAGCGTACATGGGTGGAGCTTTTCAGATGAAAAGTTGGTGGGGGGGGGGGGGGGGGGTAAAATGTCATATGGCTGTTTGTTTTGCATGGTTGAGGTGAAGCATTGCTATTTTAACGTCAGGAAACCTTGAAATCTGACCAACGTTGGAGGGGCAGGGCAGCTTCCCCACCATTTGAATAGGAAACTCCACTCCACCCGTGGTATAGCGTACCCAGGATTCACTCCAGGAGGGGGGCAATTGTTGCCAGGTTGTCAGTTGTGCTTCGTTCTGGCAAGAAGCATGATTGGTTGTCTGATACTATGTTTATTGATTTGATCAAATATAGTAGTCTTTCTTAATAATTTACTCACATATTTTTGGTATTTTGTGGACAGTGATATTGGCCTGTAGCTTTCAGTGGGAGTTAGATCTGTGTTTGGTTTCAAAATAGGGATGATGTGAGCATGCAGCCAGGTGTCAGGGTATTCATCATGGGCGGCGGAGGCGGGGGAGGGGGGGGGGGGGGGGGGCGGGGGAGGGGGACGCGTCCCTCCCAACCATTTTCGAATTTAACTTTCTGCCTATGGCGTTGCATGGAAAGAATCGACAGCGCTTCCGTCCCCCCCAACTTTCGGAAGGTGGCGCCCTTGGTATTCATGCGAAGAGAGAAAAAATACCCCAGCTGAGCTGGGGTCATTTTTTATGTGCCACTTTTGGTCGGGCCACTCAAAGCACTTTTAACACCCCTGCCCACATCCCAGCAACCTTTCGCTGGAAAAAAATGTACTCTGTGTATATAATTTCCTTCATGTGTCGCCAATGTTTGCCATGTCAAATGCTCAAATGCTCAATCAAATTTGGTGGCATTGCATACCTACAAATATGACGATCCAGAGATCATGGACTACTCTGCCATGCAGAAAATTATGCGTTTTCAATCTAACATGTGAATGCTGTGTACAGTGTGTTTGACCGATATTAGTCGCAATATACCCCTTATCAGCACATTCACAGTGATTTGGCAAAGTAACTGGTTTCCTTTAAATACTGCAGGCAACAAAAATAAATAAAATAGCGGTCTGATTAGCTCAGTCGGTAAGGCAGTTTTCTGCGGAGCAGGGGGACCCGGGTTCGAACCCGGTGCCACCCCCCTTCAGACCACTTCCCCCGATTGGCTAATTCAGGTATGGGGTGGGTTCCCACACACTTCCCGCAGCTCTGGGAGGAGAAGGAGCCCGCTGTAATTGAGCACCATTGTCCCGTTAGGGGTGAGAGGTAATACAAAAAAATGATGGCTTACAAAAACCCGTTTCTTGATGGGTTAAGCTCCTCGGAGTATCGCAATTTTCCTTGTGGGTTTCGCAGGACTTTGTAGCGTATTTGGGCTGACTGCTTGTCACAGTTACTGGTTACCAGAAGGCTTGCGAGGCAAGACCGATTGTCACATGTCCAAAAAATGGCGGCTCTGCAGCTCAACATCATAAAGCACGAACTGCCATCTTAACCCGCGAGTCACTGGGGGGGGGGGCTTTTTTTAGCCCCCCCCCCTTAGGAATACTAGGCATATCTCAATAACTAATGCAGATATCGACGCCAAACTTTCAGTACCTATCCGGGCATCATTTTTACACATTATAAGAAAAAAATAAAAAATTTCGTCAGAATTTATTTGAGATATAGTGAATTTAGTGACGTCACTAAACACGATTTTGACACCAAAATCGGCTAAATTTTGCCAGGCCCTACAAATGCCGCATATGAAGCAAAATGCAATCGAAAAACGTTAAAAGGTAGAACATTGCAAGGGCTACAAACCGGCTATCTCGAAATTCGAAACATTTGGGTTTTGACCCAAAATTTTCAAAAAAACTTTTTTTGAAAAAATGCTCACAAAATCAAATATTTGAAAGATATTGAAAAAACCGGAATATATATCAGATAACAACATATGGGCAACTACCACATCAAATTTCAAAATTATATCATCTTTTTCACTTACATGACATATAAAGTATGGATAAATCATGACGTCAGATTTTGAAATTGCGTTTTTTAAATTTTATTGACCGGATACAGACAAATAAATGCCAGCACTGTTTTCTTTAGATAAATCTGATATAGAAACATGCCTTTTTTATTTCGATTTATCAATTTCAAATTTTGACCTTCAGTGACCTGAACTTGACCTGAACTTGACACTAACTTCACGTAAATGAAGTCAGGTGGTAAAATGACTTCTACTATCGAATTCTACGCGTAAAAGCATCCATAAACCATGTGCTGCATGACTTTCGTTGATATTTTGAGTGTAGTAACCTTTTGTGACCTGACCTTGCCCTTGCTCTTTTCCAACAATCTCACTTTAGCTCATGTGGGATATGTATCATACCTTTGACATCACTTTGGGTGATTATAGGCGTAATCGAAGGCCATGGATGGCAAGTATTGTCCATAAACTCAAATACCTCGATTTTGACGTTTGACTTGACCGTGACCTGACATGTGACCTTAATTTGACATTTTTAAGTTTGCGTTAGGCTTCTCTCATTGAGCGCTTTCGAATGCCGCCTTGCGCGTCCCGCTGCGATCATTGGTTCTGAAGATACCAGGGGGGCTACCCCCCCCCCCCCCGTGAGTCGTGTTACAGAATATACCCCAGTGACTGCCGGGTTAACGGTTCTTGATGAGAGCCAACCAGGTATTTTACCAGCAAGGCCAAGACAAAGTTTGGCCTGACTGAACCACAGCCCAGCGCTGTATGTCATACTGCGCAGCGCCGTATGGCATACAGCCCAGCGCTGTATGTCATACAGCCCAGCGCTGCGCTGAGAGAAATAGTTACCAGGGGGCTACCACCCCCGTCAGTTACCAAGGTCTGACCAGGTCAATACCAGGGTCCTGCCAAGTGGCAACATGGTAACACCTTAGTTTCAGTTACTAGACCCCTGGTAAGACTCTTAAGTGTCAGTTACCATGCCAAGCCGCACCCCTGGTAGCACCATAGTGTTAGTGACTAGGACCCCTGGTAAAGCTTTAATAACAGTGCCTACATATATGGGGTGGTAGCAGTTACTATACCAATACTAAAGGAGCACATTGGATGCGGGTCGTAAGGGTTACTAATAGATGCCCAGGTGTACTGGTCGTTGCGTTGCTATGGATACCTGCGGGCGCTTCAAGCGCGTGCAACGGTTCTCACGAAGCCGTCCGTCAGTGGCGGCGGGCGCGGCGGCGTGCGGTGGTGTTTATGATCGTGCTCGGCGCAGATGCGGTGTTAAAAGGGGTGGATGGGAAGTGAAACGTTGGTGAGAAGGTGAAGTTAGTGGTGTGACTTGTGAAACATTGGCCACCGTGTCGGTTGTCGCTGCGGCTGAAGTCAGGTTGAAGTCAGGCGTTGGGAATAAGAATGGGTAAGAACCTACAACCTATACCTACTGAGGAAACAAAACAATTTAAAGCTCTAAACGGACGAACGTGAATGGACGATGAATTAATTATACATATGAATTCAAAGCATAATTTAAAGTATCATAAGGTACAATCAACCGTGTAAAAAAAACAAGACACTTGCAGCTGTGGTGTTTTTCTGGAACGATTTGTTTGTGCTTGCAGAAGCTGCGCTGATGAGTCCTCTGAGGATCTTGGGGAAAGGGAAGGGGAAGATGAAGTCCGCGGTGCACCACGCCACTCTTTCCTGAGACAAGTTGAGAAGAGCTACAACTTAATTGTCGAGCAAACAATTGTCACGATGGGCATAGCGCATTTAGAAGACCGTCGTGCTGATAAGGCGCCCACAATAAGTTGAGGTCAGCGCCTATGTACGGCTGTGTATTTAGCAACGAGTTGTCATCCAATATATCGTGCGTACGTGAAAAGTGAACGTTGAAAATATACTTCCAGTTTGAGCGACTGCGTTTTGTCATTTATCATTGCAACATGGTCGGTAAGATGCTGGTAGCACTGAGTGGGGTTGGTTGGTGATATGACCGTGGTAAGGGTTACTAGAGGGTTGGTAAGGGGTTGGTAACACTTGAGTGGGGTTGATGGTATGACCGTGGTTACTAGGGGGTTGGTAAGGAGTTGGTAACACTTGAGTGGGGGTTGGTGGTAAGACCGTGGTAAGGGTTACAAGGAGGTTGGTAAGGGGTTGGTAACACTGAGTGGGGTTGGTGGTATAACCGCGGTTACTAGGGGGTTGGTAAGGGGTTGGTAACACTGAGTAGCGTAGGTGGTATGACCGTGGTAAGGGTTACTAGGGTAGGTGGTACAACTATGGTAACCTGTTAGTAAGCTTAACTAGCCTACTATGGTAAGGTACTGGTAACATGGGTGGTATGCGTCACCAGGTGGTAACCAACCCCCCGGTAAAAGTTGGAACTAATGGGTTACCATAGTAACCTAGTCACATTTTCTCTCAGTGTGTATATCATACAGCCCAGGGCTGTATCTCATACAGCCCATCGCTGTATGTCATGCTGCCCAGCGCTGTATGTCATACAGCCCAGGGCTGTATGTCATACAGCCCTGGGCTGTATGTCATACAGCCCAGGGCTGTATGACATACAGCCCTGGGCTGTATGTCATACAGCCCAGGGCTGTATCTCATACAGCGCTGCGCTGTGGTTCAGCCAGGAACCAACAACGCATTAGAGTTGCAAGCTTTCACTCGCCAGGCGGCGGAAATCATTAGTGGGCAGGAGGGAAGGAGCTATCTTCTGTGATGGCGACTAGCTGAGTTTCACGCCATAACTCATGACAAACGCTCGTGGCGTCCGGCTACCGCCTGGTAAATAGTAAAATTAGGGAAATTATGAAAATTAAATGTGTTCTGCATATCAAATACCTTTGTGACTGCTTCATAACTTCTGGGAAGTGTTTAACATCGGCTATAACAAGCAATTACAGCACCGGCCACCGAACTTAAATACAAGGGCTGCCAGCCAACACCAGTAACACAGCCTGAGTCAGCTTAACTTTCCTCAACCAGCTAGCGTCTATTTTCCTGTTGTGTTGCTAGTCTATCCTAACATAACTTAAGCCTTCATGCACGCAAGAACAAGTATTTTAAAGGTTGTGTGAGTTTTCGGGCGCCAAGGCAATTGCTAATGAGGAAGCTCTCAGGAAAACCATGTTACAATGCAGTGTTGACATCGTCAGGTCATTGGCTACAAACGGCATCAGACACGACTGGAACACAATAGGGTGTTTAGCTAGGCTGCATAAGGTGTTTAGCTGACCCTACAGCAAGGTGTTCAGCTGAGCCAACAGCGAGCTGGTAAGTCGGGGCTATAGCAATGCAGCGGTGTGTCGTCTTGCGTATTAGCTGGACTTGGACACGATATATACAGGGTGTCTGAAAAGTTACTACCGCATTTGTTTTGAATCTATATCAAACAAAATAAGTCCCGGGGCGGCGCCACGGAGAGGGGGGGGGGGGCGCCACCCCCCTATCTTCAGATAGCGGGGTACAGTACCCCCTATCCCAGCAACCTTTCGCTGGAGAAAATGTACTGCGTGCATATAATTTCCTTCGTGTGTCGCCAATGTTTTTCATGTTGAAGCTCAATCAAATTTGGTGGCATTGCATACCTATAAATATGACGATCCTGAAACCATGGACTACTCTGCCATGCTGAAAATTATGCGTTTTCAATCTAACATGGGGATGGTGTGTACAGTGTGTTTGACCGATAATAGTCGCAATCTAAGACTTTGGATGGAAAGTATGGCCGAAAACTCAAATACCTTAATCTTAACCTTTGACCTGACAGTGACCTGACATGTGTGACCTTATTCAGAGGCGGTCGCAGGGGAGGGGAGGGGGCATCGTGGCCATGCGCCCCCTCCCAAAGGCAAATGAGGGGCCAACATATATCCCCCCCGTTACTTGGGGCCCAGGTTGGCCCGAAGGGACCTCCTTGGCTCCAGGTCAGAATGGGCTCTCTAGAGGTCAGACAGGAGGCCAACTGGAAACCAAAATGTCCCCTGGAGGATAAAGTGAGTCCTCTCGAGGCCAAAGTGGGCCTCTGGAGGTCGGAGAGGGCCCTCTGGAGGCCAAAGTGGGTCCCCTGTAGGCCAGAGTGGGCCATCTAGAGGTCAGAGGGGGACCCAATGGTATCCCGAAGGCCCTCTGAATGCCGTTGAGGCCATCGTGAAGGCCAAAAGTGCCCTCTGAAGGCCAAAGGCGTCTCGGAAAGCCAGAGTGGGCTCTTTGCAGGTCAGAATGGGCCCTCTTGAGTTCAGAGTGGGCCCTCTGGAAGCTAGAGGGGCCACTGGGGGCCAGAAGTTTCCCTCTAGAGGCAGGAGTGGGCCATCTGCAGGCCAGAGTGGGTCCTGTTTGAGGACAGAGTGGGTCCTCTGGAAGGCAAGGGTTCCTTTGGAGGTTGAAGTGGGTCCTCTGGAAGTGGAGGTAGCAGTGGGTCCTCTGGAGGTAGATGCCAGAATGGGCCCTCTGGAGGTCAGATTAGGCCATCTGGAAACCACATGGGACCCTCTGGAAACTGGAGGGGTCCTCTGGAGGTCACCGTCAGCATGAACCCTCTGAAATCGAGGGTGGCCGTCATGAAGCCAGATGGGCCCTCTGGAGGTCAGAGTTGGCCTTATGGAGGCAGGAATGAACCATCTGGAGGTGGAAGCTGGAGAGCGCCCTCTGAAGGCTAGAGTCGGGTTGTCTTAAGGTCATAGTGGGCCCCCAGGAAGCCAGAGGAGGTCCACTAGTATCCAGAAGGGCCCTCTGGAGCCAGAGTGGGTCCTCCGGAGGTCAGATTAAGCCCTCTGGAGGTTACAGCGGGCCCTATGTAGGCCAGATGGGCCTATGGATGTCATAGTTGGCCCTCTAGAGGCAGGAGTGGGCCTCCTGAAGTCAGTGTGGGCTCACTGGAGGTCACATTTGACCCTCTGGAAGCCAGAGGTGGAACTGTGGTGGTCAGTGTGGGCGGGAGGTCAGAGTGGGCCCTCTGGAGGTCAGAGCGGGACCTTTGGAGGTCAGATGGGCCCAATGGAGTTCAGAGTGGGCTCTCTGGAAAATTCCGTCTCAAACCAGCAAAAGGCCCTATCGCCGCCAAATTCGTACAGTTTTGTATTCTCTAAAATATTTTATTTTGGTCGTTGATTTGTTTTATGGCAAAGGATTTGCCAAGACTAGAAGAGCCCGAATCTGAAAATACATTTTGCATAGTGCATAGCACCTATTTGTTTTATCTCAATACGAAATCAAAGTTTCACTGCCCCCCCCCCCCCACACTTTTCGTGACGTTCCTACGTCCCTGTTAAAATCCATGATAACGGATTTTCATCAAACCTGAAATGCAGTGTATGTTTGGCCCTGTCCATCTTGTCTTGGAATACCCAATGCCTGAAAATACCCTCTCAGACCGTCTGAAGGCCGCTTTCAGACCGGCATAAGCCATAGGGCTTAAACGCCCCCAAAAATTAAAAAACCAAGCCTCAGGTGTAAAGTAAACATACCCTTCCAAATCAGCGCAGGGCGTATACGCCCTGCGCGGGCTTATACGCCTATAGGCGTACCCAATGGGGGGGGGGAGACCGGAACATTTCCCGCCCATGAAGGTTCGTAGTTGTCCCCTTTGGTAAAAAATGATATTTTGTAAAGAAAAAAGTGTTGAAAATATGCCCCTCTAAAATTATAGTGGGCCAAATCCGGTGATTTTTTTGTGGGGTACCTTATGCCCCTTGAGCAAAAATTGCGCCTTCCTGAAGTGAATCCTGGGTACGCTACTGGTAGGACCCCTCGCACCGATCGCGGGCCCTGCCAGACCAGCCGGGGGCCCTATGGCCAAGTTGCCCCCCCCCCCCGAAGGCCAGGGCTGCGACCGCCCCTGACCTTATATTAACAAATTCGCATAGGCATAGTTCTCCATACATAGACACACAGACACACATCTGTACATCTGTACATCTGTACATCTGTACATCTGTACATATATATATATATATATATATATATATATATATATATACATATACATATATATATATATATATATATATATATACATATATACATATACATATATACATATATACATATATACATATATACATATATACATATATACATATATACATATATACATATATACATATATACATATATACATATATACATATATACATATATACATATATACATATATACATATATACATATATACATATATACATATATACATATATACATATATACATATATACATATATACATATATACATATATACATATATACATATATACATATATACATATATACATATATACATATATACATATATACATATATACATATATACATATATACATATATACATATATACATATATACATATATACATATATACATATATACATATATACATATATACATATATACATATATACATATATACATATATACATATATACATATATACATATATACATATATACATATATACATATATACATATATACATATATACATATATACATATATACATATATACATATATACATATATACATATATACATATATACATATATACATATATACATATATACATATATACATATATACATATATACATATATACATATATACATATATACATATATACATATATACATATATACATATATACATATATACATATATACATATATACATATATACATATATACATATATACATATATACATATATACATATATACATATATACATATATACATATATACATATATACATATATACATATATACATATATACATATATACATATATACATATATACATATATACATATATACATATATACATATATACATATATACATATATACATATATACATATATAATATATACATATATACATATATACATATATACATATATACATATATACATATATACATATATACATATATACATATATACATATATACATATATACATATATACATATATACATATATACATATATACATATATACATATATACATATATACATATATACATATATACATATATACATATATACATATATACATATATACATATATACATATATACATATATACATATATACATATATACATATATACATATATACATATATACATATATACATATATACATATATACATATATACATATATACATATATACATATATACATATATACATATATACATATATACATATATACATATATACATATATACATATATACATATATACATATATACATATATACATATATACATATATACATATATACATATATACATATATACATATATACATATATACATATATACATATATACATATATACATATATACATATATACATATATACATATATACATATATACATATATACATATATACATATATACATATATACATATATACATATATACATATATACATATATACATATATACATATATACATATATACATATATACATATATACATATATACATATATACATATATACATATATACATATATACATATATACATATATACATATATACATATATACATATATACATATATACATATATACATATATACATATATACATATATACATATATACATATATACATATATACATATATACATATATACATATATACATATATACATATATACATATATACATATATACATATATACATATATACATATATACATATATACATATATACATATATACATATATACATATATACATATATACATATATACATATATACATATATACATATATACATATATACATATATACATATACATATATACATATATACATATATACATATATACATATATACATATATACATATATACATATATACATATATACATATATACATATATACATATATACATATATACATATATACATATATACATATATACATATATACATATATACATATATACATATATACATATATACATATATACATATATACATATATACATGTATACATGTATACATACATGTATACATGTATACATGTATACATGTATACATGTATACATGTATACATGTATACATGTATACATGTATACATGTATACATGTATACATGTATACATGTATACATGTATACATGTATACATGTATACATGTATACATGTATACATGTATACATGTATACATGTATACATGTATACATGTATACATGTATACATGTATACATGTATACATGTATACATGTATACATGTATACATGTATACATGTTATACATGTATACATGTATACATGTATACATGTATACATGTATACATGTATACATGTATACATGTATACATGTATACATGTATACATGTATACATGTATACATGTATACATGTATACATGTATACATGTATACATGTATACATGTATACATGTATACATGTATACATGTATACATGTATACATGTATACATGTATACATGTATACATGTATACATGTATACATGTATACATGTATACATGTATACATGTATACATGTATACATGTATACATGTATACATGTATACATGTATACATGTATACATGTATACATGTATACATGTATACATGTATACATGTATACATGTATACATGTATACATGTATACATGTATACATGTATACATGTATACATGTATACATGTATACATGTATACATGTATACATGTATACATGTATACATGTATACATGTATACATGTATACATGTATACATGTATACATGTATACATGTATACATGTATACATGTATACATGTATACATGTATACATGTATACATGTATACATGTATACATGTATACATGTATACATGTATACATGTATACATGTATACATGTATACATGTATACATGTATACATGTATACATGTATCATGTATACATGTATACATGTATACATGTATACATGTATACATGTATACATGTATACATGTATACATGTATACATGTATACATGTATACATGTATACATGTATACATGTATACATGTATACATGTATACATGTATACATGTATACATGTATACATGTATACATGTATACATGTATACATGTATACATGTATACATGTATACATGTATACATGTATACATGTATACATGTATACATGTATACATGTATACATGTATACATGTATACATGTTATACATGTATACATGTATACATGTATACATGTATACATGTATACATGTATACATGTATACATGTATACATGTATACATGTATACATGTATACATGTATACATGTATACATGTATACATGTATACATGTATACATGTATACATGTATACATGTATACATGTATACATGTATACATGTATACATGTATACATGTATACATGTATACATGTATACATGTATACATGTATACATGTATACATGTATACATGTATACATGTATACATGTATACATGTATACATGTATACATGTATTACATGTATACATGTATACATGTTATACATGTATACATGTATACATGTATACATGTATACATGTATACATGTATACATGTATACATGTCATGTATACATGTATACATGTATACATGTATACATGTATACATGTATACATGTATACATGTATACATGTATACATGTATACATGTATACATGTATACATGTATACATGTATACATGTATACATGTATACATGTATACATGTTATACATGTATACATGTATACATGTATACATGTATACATGTATACATATACACATATACACATGCCTATGCCTATGCTATGCCTATGCCTATGCCTATGCCTATGCCTATGCCTATGCCTATGCCTATGCCTATGCCTATGCCTATGCCTATGCCTATGCCTATGCCTATGCCTAGCCTATGCCTATGCCTATGCCTATGCCTATGCCTATGCCTATGCCTATGCCTATGCCTATGCCTATGCCTATGCCTATGCTATGCCTATGCCTATGCCTATGCCTATGCCTATGCCTATGCCTATGCCTATGCCTATGCCTATGCCTATGCCTATGCCTATGCCTATGCCTATGCCTATGCCTATGCCTATGCCTATGCCTATGCCTATGCCTATGCCTATGCCTATGCCTATGCCTATGCCTATGCCTATGCCTATGCCTATGCCTATGCCTATGCCTATGCCTATGCCTATGCCTATGCCTATGCCTATGCCTATGCCTATGCCTATGCCTATGCCTATGCCTATGCCTATGCCTATGCCTATGCCTATGCCTATGCCTATGCCTATGCCTATGCCTATGCCTATGCCTATGCCTATGCCTATGCCTATGCCTATGCCTATGCCTATGCCTATGCCTATGCCTATGCCTATGCCTATGCCTATGCCTATGCCTATGCCTATGCCTATGCCTATGCCTATGCCTATGCCTATGCCTATGCCTATGCCTATGCCTATGCCTATGCCTATGCCTATGCCTATGCCTATGCCTATGCCTATGCCTATGCCTATGCCTATGCCTATGCCTATGCCTATGCCTATGCCTATGCCTATGCCTATGCCTATGCCTATGCCTATGCCTATGCCTATGCCTATGCCTATGCCTATGCCTATGCCTATGCCTATGCCTATGCCTATGCCTATGCCTATGCCTATGCCTATGCCTATGCCTATGCCTATGCCTATGCCTATGCCTATGCCTATGCCTATGCCTATGCCTATGCCTATGCCTATGCCTATGCCTATGCCTATGCCTATGCCTATGCCTATGCCTATGCCTATGCCTATGCCTATGCCTATGCCTATGCCTATGCCTATGCCTATGCCTATGCCTATGCCTATGCCTATGCCTATGCCTATGCCTATGCCTATGCCTATGCCTATGCCTATGCCTATGCCTATGCCTATGCCTATGCCTATGCCTATGCCTATGCCTATGCCTATGCCTATGCCTATGCCTATGCTATGCCTATGCCTATGCCTATGCCTATGCCTATGCCTATGCCTATGCCTATGCCTATGCCTATGCCTATGCCTATGCCTATGCCTATGCCTATGCCTATGCCTATGCCTATGCCTATGCCTATGCCTATGCTATGCCTATGCCTATGCCTATGCCTATGCCTATGCCTATGCCTATGCCTATGCCTATGCCTATGCCTATGCCTATGCCTATGCCTATGCCTATGCCTATGCCTATGCCTATGCCTATGCCTATGCCTATGCCTATGCCTATGCCTATGCCTATGCCTATGCCTATGCCTATGCCTATGCCTATGCCTATGCCTATGCCTATGCCTATGCCTATGCCTATGCCTATGCCTATGCCTATGCCTATGCCTATGCCTATGCCTATGCCTATGCCTATGCCTATGCCTATGCCTATGCCTATGCCTATGCTATGCCTATGCCTATGCCTATGCCTATGCCTATGCCTGCTATGCTATGCCTATGCCTATGCCTATGCCTATGCCTATGCCTATGCCTATGCCTATGCCTATGCCTATGCCTATGCCTATGCTATGCCTATGCCTATGCCTATGCCTATGCCTATGCCTATGCCTATGCCTATGCCTATGCCTATGCCTATGCCTATGCCTATGCCTATGCTATGCCTATGCCTATGCCTATGCCTATGCTATGCCTATGCCTATGCCTATGCCTATGCCTATGCCTATGCCTATGCCTATGCCTATGCCTATGCCTATGCCTATGCCTATGCCTATGCCTATGCCTATGCCTATGCCTATGCCTATGCCTATGCCTATGCCTATGCTATGCCTATGCCTATGCCTATGCCTATGCTATGCCTATGCCTATGCCTATGCCTATGCCTATGCCTATGCCTATGCCTATGCCTATGCCTATGCTATGCCTATGCCTATGCCTATGCCTATGCCTATGCCTATGCCTATGCCTATGCCTATGCTATGCCTATGCCTATGCCTATGCCTATGCCTATGCCTATGCCTATGCCTATGCCTATGCCTATGCCTATGCCTATGCCTATGCCTATGCCTATGCCTATGCCTATGCCTATGCCTATGCCTATGCCTATGCCTATGCCTATGCCTATGCCTATGCCTATGCCTATGCCTATGCCTATGCCTATGCCTATGCCTATGCCTATGCCTATGCCTATGCCTATGCCTATGCCTATGCCTATGCCTATGCCTATGCCTATGCCTATGCCTATGCCTATGCCTATGCCTATGCCTATGCCTATGCTATGCCTATGCCTATGCCTATGCCTATGCCTATGCCTATGCCTATGCCTATGCCTATGCCTATGCCTATGCTATGCCTATGCCTATGCCTATGCCTATGCCTATGCCTATGCCTATGCCTATGCCTATGCCTATGCCTATGCCTATGCCTATGCCTATGCCTATGCCTATGCCTATGCCTATGCCTATGCCTATGCCTATGCCTATGCCTATGCCTATGCCTATGCCTATGCCTATGCCTATGCCTATGCCTATGCTATGCCTATGCCTATGCCTATGCCTATGCCTATGCCTATGCCTATGCCTATGCCTATGCCTATGCCTATGCCTATGCCTATGCCTATGCCTATGCCTATGCCTATGCCTATGCCTATGCCTATGCCTATGCCTATGCCTATGCCTATGCCTATGCCTATGCCTCTGCTCTGCCTCTGCCTCTGCCTCTGCCTCTGCCTCTGCCTCTGCCTCTACCTCTACCTCTACCTCTACCTCTACCTCTACCTACTATACCTATACCTATACCTATACCTATACCTATACCTATACCTATACCTATACCTATACCTATACCTATACCTATACCTATACCTATACCTATACCTATACCTATACCTATACCTATACCTATACCTATACCTATACCTATACCTATACCTATACCTATGCCTATGCCTATGCCTATGCCTATGCCTATGCCTATGCCTATGCCTATGCCTATGCCTATGCCTATGCCTATGCCTATGCCTATGCCTATGCCTATACCTATACCTATACCTATGCCTATGCCTATGCCTATGCCTATGCCTATGCCTATGCCTATGCCTATGCCTATGCCTATGCCTATGCCTATGCCTATGCTATGCCTATGCCTATGCCTATGCTATGCCTATGCCTATGCCTATGCCTATGCCTATGCCTATGCCTATGCCTATGCCTATGCCTATGCCTATGCCTATGCCTATGCCTATGCCTATGCCTATGCCTATGCCTATGCCTATGCCTATGCCTATGCCTATGCCTATGCCTATGCCTATACCTATACCTATAGCCTATACCTATACCTATACCTATACCTATACCTATACCTATACCTATACCTATACCTATACCTATACCTATACCTATACCTATACCTATACCTATACCTATACCTATACCTATACCTATACTATACCTATACCTATACCTATACCTATACCTATACCTATACCT
>JAXIVJ010002163.1:0-15000 GCA_036785665.1 Chirona hameri | reverse complement strand
ATAACATACATCAAAATAGGTGGCGTTCATCGATCAAATACAAAATATGACTACTCGTATGTCACTGTCTTGGAATGTGTATAGTCAAACATTACTTCAGATATAGAACTAAACATAAGTGGTTCGCACATGATGGGTTGGTCACTCCTGCTCACCTGTTAAACAATTCAATACAATTACAAATTAAACAATTACGGCACATTTATATGAGACGGCAACATCACAGGGTCGCTGAGTCACAGGGTAATGAGAGGTCATTGGGTCGCTGAGTCACAGGGTAATGAGAGGTCATGGGGTCGCTGAGTCACAGGGTAATGAGAGGTCACAGGGTCGCTGAGTCACAGGGTAATGAGAGGTCACAGGGTCGCTGAGTCACAGGGTAATGAGAGGTCATGGGGTCGCTGAGTCACAGGGTAATGAGAGGTCATGGGGTCACTGAGTCACAGGGTAATGAGAGGTCATGGGGTCGCTGAGTCACGGGGTAATGAGAGGTCATGGGGTCGCTGAGTCACAGGGTAATGAGAGGTCATGGGGTCGGTGAGTCACAGGGTAATGAGAGGTCACAGGGTCGCTGAGTCACAGGGTAATGAGAGGTCACAGGGTCGCTGAGTCACAGGGTAATGAGAGGTCATGGGGTCGCTGAGTCACAGGGTAATGAGAGGTCATGGGGTCGCTGAGTCACAGGGTAATGAGAGGTCATGGGGTCGCTGAGTCACAGGGTAATGAGAGGTCATGGGGTCGCTGAGTCACAGGGTAATGAGAGGTCATGGGGTCGGTGAGTCACAGGGTAATGAGAGGTCACAGGGTCGCTGAGTCACAAGGTAATGAGAGGTCATGGGGTCGCTGAGTCACAGGGTAATGAGAGGTCGTGGGGTCGCTGAGTCGTAAAAGATCACGAGGCCTAGGATCTACAAACGGCTAGCGATGACAAGAGGGTGAATGCAATGGTGAGTGGAGTATTTGATGGATAAGTATTTCACGAAGGCATGGATTCTCAGAGTCACTTTATTGACGAAATAACGGATCTGACAGCTTATTTTGCAGAAGATGAATGATGCCAACTTTGCGTCTTAGACAACCTATCCGGATTCAGCTCTGGGAGAGTTATAGATAAGAGAATCAGGCCTGCTATTTCACATGGTAGGTGTTCAGTGTTCACTGATCACGCAGTGATGTTACTGCAGATATTGCTTAATTAACTTTCACTTAAGCCGATAATAATTTTATTTTTAATTACGTATTTAATCAATTATTATTTATAATAATATTATGTTATAATATTATGATATAATATATTATGTTATGTATTATGCTAACTTCAGTATTTGTCCCATTTTAAAGATGTCTCATAATGCTGAAGGGATGAATGTGTAAGAACCACGCGGTAAAGGCTGGTGAAGATCATATCATGTAAATCTGGGATAGTTGATGTGACCTGATCCTGACTGAATTTGTAATGTATTGAAAGCTTCCGGAGAACTTCCACAAAGTGTATTTCAATCGTTCATATCGGAATGTGATGCTTGGATAAAAGACATAAAGACATAAAAGAAAAGTGCATCAAAGAGCCTCTTGGGCCCATCCGAGGTTGCACCCCCCCCCCCCCCCTCCACCAGTCTCGCCCCTTCAAATCACCTTACTCTACCTGCATACAAGAAGGCTAATCCCACGAGTATTTATGAACTTTGTCTTTTGCCATTACGCCCTTATCTGTAAAGTATTTATATAATATAATTTTGAAGGAAGCAAGTGTCACTGCATCAGCGACATCCCCTGGTAGCATATTCCAATGACCTACAACCTTTCTACTGAAAAATGACTGTCGTAGCCTCGTCCTGCTTTGTTTCATAATGAGTTTATGCTGTTGACCTCTACCTCGATTTTCCCTATTGAACTCAAACATTCCCTTTAAATATCCAGAATGCTGACCATTTACAAATTTGAAGACTTCAATTAGATCTCCTCTTAGCCTTCTATATCTAAGTGAAAACATACCCAATTTCTTTAATATATCTTCATAAGGTAAACTACCAAGACAATTAACCATTTGTGTTGCCCTTTTGTTTAACTCTTTCTAACAACCAGCAATCGTTCTCATATGTTGGAGACCAGGCTTGTACACAATACTCCAAATGTGGTCTAACGTATGTACAATACAGTTTTGTTATTACCTTTTCACTCTTGTAGGAAACATTTCTGTTAATGGCCCCTAGCATCTAAGTGCTTTTTCCTAGCTTCTACAACCTGGTCTGACGCTGATAGTCTATTGTTTACCACGACACCAAAATCTCGTTCCTTTTCAATCTGCTCCATTTTCTGTCCACCCATTTCATATCTATGGTTACTGCCAACTCGTTCAGCGTGCATAATCTTACATTTACTCAAATTGAATTTCATCTGCCATGCTTCAGACCACTCAACTAGCTTGTCCAGATCTCTGATTGAAAAACATCCTGATCATGTTTTCCTCTAATAATCCTGACAACTTTTAGATCGTCTGCAAATTTCAAGACTTCGCTGTCTATACTGTTCTCAATTGCATTCACAAATATTATAAAAAGCAATGGGCCCAGTATTGAGCCCTGTGGGACCCCACTGAGAACCTCCTTCCATTGTGATTTGCACCCATTCAATATAACCCTTTGCTGGCGTCCTGAAAGCCACGTTTCTATCCGATCCAGAATCTTGCCCCTGATCCCATGAATTTTAAGTTGCAACCCCAGTCTTGTATGGGTGACTTTGTCAGATGCTTTACTGAAATCAAGAAAAGCTACATCTAGCTGTTTACCCTGACCAAAGCTATCTGTTGCAACATCTAAAACTCCAGAAGATTAGTAAAACAAGAACGGCCCTTCCTAAAGCCATGCTGTGTATCCTTGATGAGTCATTTTGCTCCAAGAATTCAACAATCTTATATTTTATGATTGATTCAAGCACCTTGCAGACTAATGAGGTCAGAATAACCGGTCTATAGTTTTCCTCTTTACTTCTATCTCACTTTTTATGAATAGGAACAACATTTGCTCGTTTCCAATCAAGTGGAATTTTAGCATCTGAGAGTGATTTATAAAATATTATGGCTAATGGAACTTACAACTCCCTTTCCTTAAAAGTCTAGCATGGATTTCATCAGTCCTTCTGCCTTGTTTGGCCTTACTTTCTTTAGATATTCTAGAACAAGCTCACTACTTATGCCACCTAGCTCTCCTATAGTCTCCTCTGTCTCTGGCTCAGGCTGAAGTATAGCAATTACTACTCTGGTCCTCGATAGTACTGTACTGCAATACTACTCTGGATGCTTTAATGTAACGTTTCAAGCTGAATAAAACGTATGTTGAATTGAGCCTCTATTATATTTATTTATAAATTGTGTTTCCCTTCGTGCATACATTTTACAAACATGCTCATTGCACGTTGACAATGATCAAGGAAATATTTCATCAGCAGCCTTGTACTCTTATACAATAACGACGTGACTCATTAGACCGACTCACTCAGTAAAGTGAGCGTAGGTCGCAGTCATTGGACGAAAACAAATGACGTCACAACAGATACCGTCGCGATGTCTGATGATTTCATTTTCTACTCCAGGTTAACTAACCTTGTCGGTTCCGTTCATCGGTGATGCGCGATATTTGTATTTTGCGCCGGGCCCATTGTGTTAGTCTAGCGTGGTAGACTAACACTAGGTGTTCCGATGAGGCCTCTGTAAACAAGGGAAGTAACTTTGTAAATAAAACACAAAATACATCTCAGAACTCCACGTTCACAGTGAAGAAAGGAAGATAATTGAGCATATCGATACGAAGCAAGTTATTGCAAGTGTTTATGCTACTTGTATTACTTGTGAATAAAAAACAACAATGTTCAAACTGAGCCGTCGTATTGTTTGTGGTCCTTTTATCGTCAACATTGTTTGTAAAGATATTTAATGCGATTCTCACACGGAAAATACAGCATTATGTCAATATAGTAGCTTAAAACAACCAGACATGCTATTTATAAGACCTGCAGTGAAATACAATAATGTTATGATACATTGATCAGCTTCACAGTAGACATATGATGTTGATAATTGAACAATGTAGCAATTTCTATTATATGGGACATAAATATAGAGACGAATGATAGATGGATGATAGATACCGTTGGGTCAGGCTCAGGGAATTCCGTAATTTCATAAAAACCTATATTTTTTTAAAGTTTATCAAAATTATCTATGAACCAGAATATGTTCCTAAAATCCATAAGAAGAGGCATCACATATCCACAGAGAGGCATCACAGATCCACAGAGAGGCATCACAGATGCATATAGAGGCATCACAGATCCACAGAGAGGCATCCACAGATCCAAAGAGAGGCATCCCAGATCCACAGAGAGGCATCACAGATCCCAGAGGCATCACAGATGCATATAGAGGCATCACAGATGCATATAGAGGCATAGCACAGCAGATCCACAGAGAGACATCACAGATCCACAGAGAGGCATCACAGATCCACAGAGAGCATCCCAGATCCACAGAGAGGCATCACAGATTCACAGAGGCATCACAGATCCACTGCATTACATTTTTGCTGCGAGATCCAGAGACATGTAGAACCTACGTTTTTCTCTTGCACTCGCACACGCATGCACTGGCAGATCCAGCCTCTTCTCTACGTGGGGGGGGGGCATCTTTTTGTGGCATAAAGGTACCACCATTTTTTTATCCGCCGAATTGGGCGCCGGGGGTCACCTTATTTTGTTATTTGAGCCTTAATAATGCACTTCAAATTCACAAAAAGAAAGATTTGTGATCTTTTTCCCGATTTTTGTTTTACTTCTTCTATTTTTGGGGGTCAAAAACACAACATTTCGCAAATCCGAGGTAGCCATTTCGAAGAGAATGTCATGTCCATTTCTTTTGACGTTTTTATGTTGCAATTAGCTTCAAAGCTCTATTGTCTACGATTGTTCAAACATTTATCCGTTTTTCCACCAAAATGGCATGACATGACGTCATTAAAATGTCATTATCTCCCAAAATACAGCATCAATTTGATTGGAAATTTGGTAAGAAGACGTAAGATTGATGCAGCATAAGGTACTGAAAGATTGCATGTCCATATCTAACATTGTGTTCAACAAGTTATCGAGAAAATCCGGGAGGGAGGGCAGATTCTGCCCCCCCCCCCCCCCCAGCGGGAGCGCGGGTTAAGTGTCACCGGGGCTGCTTGAATTGCATCAGGTGCGCTGTTTTGTCTGTCATTGAAAGAAAGGGATACATACTAACTTCAAATTCAATCACTCGAGAAAAAACTTCCATTTTCATGAAGTATTCTCCTAAGATTACTGTTTTTCACGTTCAGTGCAGGGAAGGCACGGGGGGGCATACTTGTATTGAATGCCCCTCCCTATATTCCTGTGGGGGCATTTGTCCCCTGATGCCCCCCACCACCCCACCCTGGATCCACCGGTGCCAGAATTACCGCCAAGGAGAGCGTCTGCCAGACACACTTAATGGAATTCATTTTCCCATTTTCCAAATTTGTATAAGCAATTGCGAAATTGTGTCATGCCCGCGAAGCGGCGTGAAATTATCAGTTTTTAACTGTGGATAACTGGATTCGACAGCTGCAAAGACAATTTCTACGATTTTACGATAAATTGGGAACGCGCGAGGAGGGGGGCGGGGCATACTTGTATGGAATTGCTCCCCCTTCCAGATTCCCTGGGGGAGGGGGGTGGAGGGGGCATTTGCCCCTGATGCCCCCCCCCCCTCCTGGTCCCGCCAGTGCACGCATGCTGATATTTGGTTTCGTTCACTTACCATACAATTCATATGTATAACCAAAAATGGCATTACTTTCCCGAACACGGCCACCAAAATTGCCTGGTGGATATTGATTCCATTCTGTATGTGTCCTAGCGCCATTAATTCAGGATTAAGCGTTACAAACTATATATCGGTCCATCACCCGACGACCACTCCGTTTAGCATACATTTTTTTTTAAGTGACAAAAACATGACCTACGCTGCGACGGCTATCTAAAGCTAACATCTTAGTGGCCTGACAATACTTTGTATGTTTAGAACTTGGGGTTTCCAGGAGTTTTTGCACATTAAAGCTGCACAAGCCACTATAGAGCGCATGCGATCGATAACTGTCATGACTTGCCGTGGAACTGTTTTGGTAATGAATGAAACAAATATTTGTCGAACCGTGGAAGGCGATTCGATCATCCTTATGACAGTTTATGACAGTTTGGAGCTTTTAGAGCCCAGGTGATCAAGTACGTTTTAACCCTGTGGTCTGTGACTGTAAACTTTAAGGCTGTGTGATTATGTGAGTGTGTGTCTGCTGTAGTGTATGTATTGTTATATTCTTATCTTCACGACTTCGCCTGTCAGTGGAGCGGTAGCTCTGCTGGCGATCATATGGTATCAATACAAAAACAAAAATAATAACTTGTTTGCAGAACGCCCACAGATTAATGCCAGATACCATTCGCACCAGTGTCCTGTTCTCAAGGCCAGACGGCAGTGGCTGGGTGAATATCAGTTCTTGCAATGCCACGATGCTTCAGGCTCAGTTTGGTGCCGTCCAGAATGTTCTCTCATTGCATGGACGCTGTGTGAGCGAGTGTCCAGCGCCACAAAATCGAGAAGTACGGATCACGGATCATGTCAGCTGTATAAAACATACACTATCACAAATTAATTTCACTCTAGAATGGACAACTCCATCATATCTTTAGGACAGCGTTACTTTCTAGATGAGCTATCTTTAGCCGCTGAACCCTTTGACCCCTCCATTCCGACAAACACCTTATCAAGACTGGTTAGTCCTATAGGTTACCGGCGCCGCAAGCTAAAACCGGATCTCTTCCATACCTGTAGTCACATAATTCGGATTGCACACAATACAACGACCGCAAGCTTGACGTTAAACTCTGAGAATCTAAATGAGTCACATTTGGCCGGCAGATACTGTCCGAGTGATGATCCGAGTGATGATTATCAGAGTGATGATCAGAGTGATGATTATCAGAGTGATGACCGTACATCAATCGTATCCTGGGAGTGTGGCGCCAAGCGCTCACCAAGCTCGTCAGACGCTGAGTGGCAGCGCTTGGTGGGGCTGTAGGTAGGTACTGCTCGGTGTTCGTTCTGCTTGGTGTTTGTATTGCTTGGGCATCCGTGCTTTCCGGTGCTATCACATGCTTGGTGCTTTAGCTTGATGGATTTACTGTCTTGGCAGCTATACTGGTGAGTTGCTATACTGTGTTGATGGTTGACACTGCTTGGTATTTCGAACTGTTTGGTATTTCAAGATATATACAACACATTTTGTCTCCAGTTTTTAAATCTGGAATAATATAGGACATCTATACTAGCTATACATTCTATACATCTATACATCTATACCTCCTATACCTCTATACCTCTATACCTCTATACCTCTATACCTCTATACCTCTATACCTCTATACCTCATAACCTCTATACCTCTATACCTCTATACCTCTATACCTCTATACTCTATACCTCTGATACCTCTATACTATCTATACCACTAACCTCTATACCTCTATACCTCTATACCTTATACCTCATACCTCTATACCTCTATACCTCTATACCTCTATACCCTCTATAACCTCTATACCTCTATACCCTATGACCGCTATACCTTTACTATCTATACTCTATACTCTATACCTCTATAACCGCCCTCCTTATACCTCTAGTACATCTATACCTCTATACCTCTATACCTCATTGAATACCTCTAGTACCTCTATACCTCTGATATACCACTATACCTCTATACCTCTATACCTCTATACCTCTGATACCTCTATTACCTCGTATACCCTTCTAGTACCTCTATACTCTATACCTCTTTCCTCTATACCTCTATACCTCTATACCTCTATACCGTCTATACCTCTATAACTCGTAAACTCTCTATACCTCTATTACCTCTATTACCTCAATATCCTCTATGATGCCGATACTCTACTATACCGTCTATACCTATATATACCTCTATACCTCGTATTACCTCTATACCTCTTACCCTCTATACCTCTATAACCCTATACCTCTATACCTCTATATCCTCTATACCCTCTATACCTCTATCCTCTATACCTCTATATAACCTACTATACCTCTATACCTCTATACCTCTATAACCTCTATAATATATACTATATCTCTAATCTCTATATCCTATATCTCTATCTCTATTCTATCTCTCTCTCTACTATCCCTCTCTATCTACCTCTCGTCTATCTATCTCTCACTATCTAACTCCTCTATCTATCCTCTCTTACTCTATATCTCTCTCTATCTATCTCTCTCTATCTACTACATGCACGTTCTATCGTCCTCTATCTATCCTCTTTACTCTCATCCTATCTCTCTCTCTATCTATCTCTCTACTCTAACCTTCTACTCTCTACCTCTATACCTTCTCATCTACCTCTCTCCTTAATACTCAACCTCTCTACCTCTCTACTCATATATCTCTACACTATACATCTCTCTCAATCTCCTCTTCTATCTCTCTCTCTCTATCTCTCTCTCTCTATCTATCCTCCTCTCTATCTTCTCCTCTCTCTATCCCTCATCTCTCGATCTCTCTTCTCTATTCTTCTCTATCTCTCTCGTCTCTCATTCTCTCTCTCCTAATCTCTCTCTCTCTCTCTATCTCTCTCAATCTCTCTTCTTTCTCTCTCATTCCTCATATCTATTATCTTTATCTCTCTCTCCTCTTTTCTCATCTCATCTCTTCTCTTCTATCCTATCCTCTATCTTCTATCTCTCTCTCTCTCTATCTTCTTTCTCTACTCTTCAATCTCTCTCTCTCCTCGATCTCTCTTCTCTCTCTAATCTTCTCTCTCTCTCTCTTCTATTCTCTCTCTGTCTCTCTATCAATTCTTCTCAATCTCTCTTAATCTCTCTTCTCCTCTATCTTCTCTCTCCTCTCATCTCTCTACTCTCTCTCATTCTCTCTCTCTCTCTCTATCTCTACTCTCTCTCTATCTTCTCCTCTTACTTAACTCTCTCTCTCTCTTAATCTCTTCTCTCTTCTCTCATTCTCTCTAACTCTATCTCTCTAATCTCCTTCTTCTCTCACTATCTCTCTCTCTCTCTCAATTCTCTCTCTCTTATCATCTCTCTATCTCAACTCTCACTTTTCTAATTCTCTCTCTATCTCTCATCTAAACTCTCTCTCTTACTCTCTATCCTTCTCTCTCTCTATCTCTCCTCTCTCATAATCTTCTCAATTCTCTTCCTCAGAATTCTCTCTCTCTCTTCTTATCTTTATCTCTTCTCTCTCTCTATCTCTCTCTCTCTCTAATCCTTCTCTCTCTCTCATCTCTCTCTCTCTCTATCTCTCTCTCTCCTTCTATTCTCTCTCTCTCTCTACTCTCATCTCTCTCTATCTCTCTCTCTTCTCTACTCTTCTCTCTCTCTATCTCTCTCTCTCTCTATCCTCTCGCTCTCTCTCTAACTCTTCGTCCTCTCTATCTCTCTCTCTCCTCTATCTCTCTCTCTCCTCTATCTACATCTCCTCACTATCTACCACTCTCTCTCTATCTCTCTCTCCTTCTCTATCTCTCTCTCTCGTCTCTAAGTCTCTCTCTCACTCCTTAACTCTCTCTCTCTATCTTCTCTCTCTCTCTATCTGCTCTCATCTTCTCTAATCACTCTATCCTCTTTTATCTCTATTTCTTATCTCTCTACTTCTATCTCTTACTTCTATCACTCTCCTCTCTCAATCTATCTCTCTCTCTCTTCTATCTCATCTTATCCTCAATTCTATCTCTATCTATATCTTATCTATCTATTCTATTCTATCTATCTATCTATCTATCTATCTATCTATCTATCTATTCTATCTATCTCTATCTATCTATCTATCAATCTATCTCATCTATCTATCTATCTATCCTATTCATCTATCTATCTATTCTATCTTCATCATTTCTATCTATCTATCCTATCTATCTATCTAATCTATCTACCTATCTATTCTATCGTATCTATCTATCTACTATCATCTATCTATGCTATCTATCTACTATCTATCTATCTATCTATCTATCTAATCTATCTATCTATCTATCTATTCATTATCTATCTATACTATATATATAACTTATATATCTTATCATAATATATATCATATAAATAATACATATATATATACATATATTATAGTATATATATATTATATCATCATATAAATATATATATATTATATAATAAATATAAATATATACATATACATATATCATATAATCTATTATACATATATCATATTACTATATATCATTATACTATATACTATATTACTATATACATATATCATATACAGTATAATCATATATCATATACTATATATCATATACATATACATAATACATATACATATACATATACATATAACATGTACAAATACATATACATATACATATAACATATACATATACATATAACATATACATATACCATATCACATATACATATACATAACATATACATAACAATACATATACATATACATATACATATAACATATACATATACATAAATCATATACATATACATCATTACATAATATCATAATACATATACATAATACATATACATAGACATATACATATACATATAGCATATACATATACATATACATTATACATATACATAATCATATAACATATACATATACATATACATATACATATACATATACATTATAACATATACATATACATACATTAACATATACATTATACATATACATTATACATATACAAATACATATACATAATACATATACAATACATATACAGATACATTACTTATTCATATACATAAACAATATACATATACTATATACATATACATATACATATAACATATACTATACATATACATATTACATAGACATATACATATACATATACATATACATATACATATACAGTATATCATATACATATACATCATTACATATACAGTATACATATACATATACATATACTATTACAATTATACATTTACATATACATTATACATATACAATACATATACAGTATACATATTCATATACCTATAATCTAAATGCCCATAACCATATCATATACATATAGCATATACATATACATAAGAGTACATATACATATAACATATACATATTACATATACATATTACAAATACATAAACATATACATAATACAATATACATATACATATACAATATACATATACATATACATAATACATATACATATTACTTATCATATACATAAGACATATACATATCACCTAATAAATATACTACTATACTATCACATATACACATACTATTACTAATACTAATATTACATATACATATAATACATATACAATATACCTTAATTTACATATTAATACATATACATATACATATTACATATACATATACATAATACATATACAATATACATATACATATACATATACATATACATATAACATATACATATACATATACAATATACATATACGATATACATATACATATACATATTACATATACTATAACATATACATATACAAAACATATACATATTCATATACATATACATATACAATATACATATACATATACATATACATAGACATAATACATATCATATACATATACATAACATATTACATATACATATACATATACATATACATATACATATACATAACATATACATATACATATACATATTCATATACATATACATATACATATACATATACATATACATATACATATTACATTATACATACACATAATTCAATACATTACATATACATATACCATAAACATATACATATACATATACGATATACATATACATATACAGTATACATATACAAAACATATACATCATACATATACATATAACATATACATTACATATCATATACATATCCATATACATATACATATACAAATACATATACATATAATATACATATACATATACATATACATATACATATACATATACATATACATATACATATACATATTACAATATACATGATACATATACATATACATATATCATAATACATATACATATACATATCAATATACATATACATATACATAATACATTATACATATACATATACATATACATAGTACATATACATATACATATAACATATACATATTACATATACATATACATATTACATAATAGCATATACATATACTCATATACATATACATGATACATATACATTATACTATATACATATACATATACATAAACATATACATATACATATACATATATCATATACTATATACATATCATATACATATACATAATACATATAACATATACACTAATATACAATGTATACATATATCATAATCACAGTATATCATCAATACATTTACATATACATATACAATACATATACATATACATATACATATACATATACATATACATATATCATTATACATATACATATACATTATACATATACCATATAACATATACATATACATATTACATATACATATACATATACATAGAATATATTACATATAGTATATACAGTATACCATATACATTATACATATACATATACATTATACATATACATATACAATATAATATAGTATTATACAATATTATATATATTAGATATATATATACATATACATATTAATATACATATACATATACACATTATAAATATATAACATATAATATAAGAGTATATATATATATATATACATGTACCATATACATATACTATATACATATACATATATATATATATATATATATATATAGAATATTATATAATATAAATATATAGTATATATAATATATATATATATAATATATATTATATATTATATATATATCTATAAATATATTAAATTATATATAAATAATATATATATTATATATATATATATATAAAATAGATATAATATATATATATTTATATATATATATATATATATATATATAGATATATATATATATATATATATATATATAGTATATACTAATATATTATATATATATAGATATTATATAAATATATATATATAAATATATATATATATATTATATATATATTATATATATATATATATATTATATATATATATATATGTATATATATATATATATATATATATATATATATATATATCCTAAAGATTGAGAAATGCCCTGTTGAAACACCAACAGAGCTCCGAAAGAAATGTGAAAATTGACTGCCACTCCCCGCGACTGAACGGGGATCAGCAAAGATAAAAACCACGGCTGACACCATTGTCAGCCATGCGTTAATGGACAACAAGAATGAAAATTAATAACCATATAGAAGATACACGCGCACGAATAAACTGAATACGAAAGTCGGCGATTAATCCTGTAAAGGGATAACACTAGTAAAAGCTGCCGGGCCGATAGTCGTCCGGACAGCGCTCCGTGTGTGAAACTGTGGGCTGGACTGCACCATTGCCGTCTTTTTCGTCATAGTCCGATTATCGATAAAAAGTTCGGGATGGACCATGTGACAGCCAGTCATTCCTCAGCATGAATTAGCGTGTCGGGTCAGATGCACAGTATGAAGAGCCGTAGAGACCCATCACCTAACATACGTTTTGTACGAGTTTTTGAAAATGGCTAAAAGAAAATATATGCAGAGAAAAATTCACATCCATGAAACCTTCGGAGTAAATCAAGCTAAAAAGTCCAGGAACGAAGTTCTTCGGAAGTTTTCGCTGAAAATAAAAGAGTATGTGTTGTTTTTAGCTCATAACGTTGGGAAAAAAGGGGGGGAAAAGGGTCCGCTTAGTTTGTTACCTATGATTTTCTCCTGATTGTCACAACAATAACATAAAGACGTTACCAATTGGACCAGGGGTAGCAACTTTTCCTGCACTCTCTGCCAACACATGTGACCAGATACGAGTGCGCACATCTTAGCAACATACCATTAAAGCGACTTTAAGCAGCTATTGTACTCCTAGTGATTAATGACGCGACTACGCCAGCAATCGCTGGTGAACGCCCCCCCCCCCCCCCCCCCCCCCCCCCCCCCCACCCCCCCCCCCCCCCCCCCCCGCCCCCCCCCCCCCCCCCCCCCCCCCCCCCCCCCGCCCCCCACCCCACCCCCCACACACCCCCCCCCCCCCACCCCCCCCCCCACCACCCCACCCCCCCCCCCCCTCCCCCCCCCCCCCCCCCCCCACAACCACCCCCCCCTCACCCCCCCCACCCCCCCCCCCCCCCCCCCCCCCCCCCCCCCCCCCCCCCCCCCCCCCACCCCCCCCCCCCCCACCCCCCCCTACCCCCCCCCCACTTCTACAGTTTATTGCATGATGGCAACAGACTACTGGCGTATCCAGCCTCTCACCGTGGGGGGGGGGGGGGCAATCTTCTGTGGCAGGATGGTACCCCATTTTTCTCCGCGGATTTGAGGCGCGTCACCTTATTTTGGAATTCGAGCTTAAGAAATTCACTTTTATCAATTCACAACAAAAAAAAAATGTGGATTTTTTAATCGATTTTTTCATTTGTGGGAGTGCTAAATCAACAAACATTTCGTAAATCGAGATACGCCATTTTGGAAGAGAATGCCATTCCCTTTCTTTTGAACGTTTTTATTGTACTTTGCAATTTGCTTCAAAACTCTAATTTTCTACGATTGTTCAAACATTTATCGTTTTTCCACCCAAATGGCATGACATGGCGTCATTAAAAACGTCCCATTATCTTCCAAATACTATATCAATTCATTGAGATTTGGTTGAGAAGACTCTGAATGAAACTTTTCTTGACCAGAACGCAAGGTTGGGGGCGGGTGACGAAGAGTCATTTGAGGCCCCTTTGCTAGCAAATCGGACGGTAACCCGAAAAACCTAGAGGTACAACCGGCCATAAAAAAATCTCGTATTCGTCTCACGTGACCT
>JAXIVJ010002162.1:55000-116518 GCA_036785665.1 Chirona hameri | reverse complement strand
GTTGAGCTTGAAGGGAGCTAAATTACTTTGGAAATTGATGTGATTCTGACAGCAAAGAAAGTAACTCTTGAAAGGCTCCTAACACGGCCATCCAAAGCTGCTGACTGCTGAGTAGGTTGCCTATCGAAATGCTCTGCTCTGTCACTGATTATTTGTAATAATAATGACAGAGTAAATATAATTTGTTCGCTTGTTTTGTTTTACTCGTGGCATTTATAAGGGAAAGTTCAGTAGATGTATGCACATTGCACAATAGACTGAAAGTTGATAAGATCCATCGAGTGTCAACGACTGATATTTTAAACATAAAGGTTTTAAAATGGACGTTATCGCTGGCTTTCTGAGTCCCGCACGCGTCGTGACTGACTCTGCTATTGTATTCACCACTGTATTAGCGTGCACCTCGGCACCGCAGATGCATGGTTTTATGACGCCGGCGGACTTCTTTCATTACCGGTGTCCTGGTCAGTGCCGAGGGGTGATTTGTACCCTCACTGGACCTCATCTCGCTGTATATGATACTGCTGACCGCTTGAAATACAATGCAAGTAGGGTACACTGAACAAACTGAGGCATGGGTGCAGGCGCCTTCTGAAGACAGCTCACCAAGTCAAAACATATTCTGTTTCTTTGTAGCGTATCGACGCTAAAATCATGCTTTCATTTTTTTGTGGAATCTTTCTTGTTCAGCTCTTTCCAGTACTGGGTATCTGAATCAGAGGCCTATTTCACAAAGAAGTTAGTAATTACACATGTTTGCGATTACAAACGCAAGCAAATATTGCAAAACTCACAAAAAGACATTTCACAAACATTCACCACCTCTGAATTACCGATTGTAAAGAAAATTGTAAACACAAATGTTAGTACAGCAGAAAGCTTGAAATCAACAACGTTTGTATTAAACTTGATGCTAATGACAAATAATTTGATTGCTAACAAATAAATTTAACAAATATTTACATTGTGGCTTATTTTTTTATTCAATATAAAATTAGTTATTGGGAGAATAATCTTTTAATTAACATTTCATCGGAATGCAAACTCTGTTCGTAAAAATACATCTTGGTAAGCAGTTAGAGTAAACAGAATTTGACCATTCACCGGGTGGTGGAGCATAACAAGTTCTTACTCTTAAAAGAAAGCTCGTTGAATTTCTCGACCATTTTGTCACCTAACCTAGCCGATTTCCTACGTCGTAAAGGGTGAAGGTTCACTGCACATTGCACAAGACATCGTTGACCGCTGCAATTTTATCGCCATGCGGTTTCTCCGTGCGGAGGCGCCCCTCATAGCGCAATCGGTAAGGTGCACTGGGACTTCAAAGCTGGAGATCCCTGTTCGAATCTCTCGGGAAATAACTTTTTTGGGGCAGCTATACCTATGCATAACTAAACATTACCCTAACAACCTCGGCAACGTAACAACCTCACCAAGAAAATAACCTGAACAGTCAAACAATGTCAACTGTCAATGCAGTTTCTGAAATTAATTCAGAACCCACTGGAATTACAAGTTTGTAATTGCAAACATTTCCTCACTTCCGTCAACCTTTTGGAAATAGAACATGTGCAATTGCAAACATTTTTACAAACAATATCTTTGTAAAGTAGTTTGTAAATAGTAAATTGAGAATTACTGCCCTGGGGTTGTGTGAAATCCAAACTACAAACATGTGTAAAAATGATTTGTAATGACAAAGAAATTCTTTGTAATTACAAACTTTTTGCTTTGTGAAATTGGCCTCTGACCGAAATTTACATCAGCAGCTGGGGTAAATTTACACCACGACATTTCGAAAAGTCAAAATATCCCTCATCTCTCACTTTTTGTTCAACATTGGTCTATAGGGTTATCTTGGGGCCTGAATTTAGCTGTGGCAATATTAGGTTGATCTGACCTTCGGTTTTGGAGTTATAGCCTCGGGCATTTTGGCAAGGTCACGCAGCAGAGGTATTATTGGAGGCCGAAATAGTGCATTTGACATAACCAAATGTCAAAAAACTTATATGGCTGAATTTGCAATGAAACGGAGATTCGATTACTGTTTTTTTTTGCGTGACCTTGAATGACCTTGACCCTGTGACCTCGTGATGTTTTTTTCGTTGACCTCGTATGAACCTGGGTACACTTCTGATTAAAAAAATTGACTTTGCAAAATACTCGTCAATATATTGCCTAACAACGCAACAAATACAAAAAGGTTCGTTTTTCCTCTAATTTCCATATTTTCCGTCGGTATACGTGCGTGTTTTCAAATTACCCCCAATGGGGAGGAGTAACCGGTCAATATCTGCGAACCTATGGGACCGATTTGGATAGGATCTTCGCCATTCGATCCGACGTAGTCCAAAACAGAACCATTTGGAGTTTTGTCCACTTTGGTCTGAGTGGACCAAATTGGACCAAAACCGCCAAAAATCGTTGCAGACGACGTTATACTCCGGACCTATGGGACTGATTTGTGCGTGGTCTTCACCATTCTATCCAGGGCGTAGTCTAAAACAGACCCATAATGAGTTTTATCCAGTTTGATCGAATCTAAGGGAACTAAAAAAAAATCAAAAAAAATCGTTGCCGACGATGTCATGCTCCGAACTTATGGGACTGATTTGAGTGGGGTCTTCACCATTCGATCCGTCGTGGTCTAAAACGGTGCAGTTTTGAGTTTTATCCACTTTGGTTCAATTGAAGTGGACCAAATTGGACCAAAACAGGCAAAAATAGTTGCCGACGTCATGTTCCGAACCTATGGGACCGATTTGGGCGGGGTCTTCACCTTTCTATCCGTTTTGGACCACGCCGGATGGCTGCGTGGTGTTGCTGATCAAACTGACAATGTATATGCCAAAAATTGGATCTCTAGCTGCAATGGTAGCTGAGATATTCGCCCGTTACACCTCCCCTTGGGGGTAATTCAAAAACACGCACGCATATTGGCCGAAAATATGGAAATTAGAGGAAAAACGCACTTCTTTTGCGTTGTTAGGCAATATATTGACAAGTATTTTGCGAAGTGAAAAATTGAAATCAGAGGTGTACCTTGGGTCATACGAGGTCAACGAAAAAAAGGTCACGAGGTCACGGTTTCAAGATCATTCAAGGTCACACTAAAAAGACCAGAAATAGAATATCTGCTTCACTGCAAATTCAGCCATATACGTCTTTTTTATATTTGGTTAAGTCAAATGCGTTATTTTGGCTTCCAAAAATACCTCTGCAGCGTGACCTTGCCAAAATGTCCGAGGCTGTAACTGGAAACCCTGAGGTTAGATCGAGCTAATATTGCTACAGCTGAATTCAGGACCCAAGGTAACCCTATAGACCAATGTTGAACAAAAAGTGGGAGATGAGGGTGAAAATGTTGGGGAAAATTGTCGAAATGTGGAATGCCCCCGCTGCACGGATTTAGTTTACATTACATTTCATGATCAGAACAGCTGGCCAGCACAGAGACTGGTCGGTCTGTCCAGCCCCAGCCGACCCCGCAGGTATGTACAGTGTAACCCGTGCCAGCGAACTGCCCGGAGACCGGCTGGACGGCTCGCCTGACATGCCGGCCTGCTGTTACGACGCTGATAAGACGTTATTGCGGCACTGTGTCGTCACTGGGTCGCTGCACCTCATAACACGGCTGGTGCTGATAAGCCGCCGCCTCTCCCGCGCCTCCGACCAGCTCGTCCAGTTGCTGGGCAATCCGTCCAGTTGCCTACTAGCTCGTCCAATTTCTGGAAGGAAGCTCGTCCAGTTGCTGGGCAGTCCGTCCAGTTGCCTACTAGCTCGTCCAATTTCTGGAAGCTCGTTCAGTTGCTGGGGAGCCCGTCCAGTTGCCTACTAGCTCGTCCAATTTCTGGAAGCTCGTCCAGTTGCTGGGGAGCCCGTCCAGTTGCCTACTAGCTCGTCCAATTTCTGGAAGCTCGTCCAGTTGCTGGGGAGCCCGTCCAGTTGCCTACTAGCTCGTCCAATTTCTAGAAGCTCGTCCAGTTGCTGGGGTGCCCGTCCAGTTGCTGGGGAGCCGGTCCAGTTGCTGGGGAGCCGGTCCAGTTGCTGGGGAGCCCGTCCAGTTGCTGGGGAGCCCGTCCAGTTGCTGGCCAGTCCATCCAGTCGCTGGGCGGTCTGCTCAGTTGCTGACCAGCCCGTCGTGTTGCTGGGCAGCGCCTGCCGTGCTGAGCTGCTATTCGGAGCTGACAGGGACACTCATGCATCATCCCGACAGCTGCACAGCCTCGCACACACGACACACGGCTCTGTTCCGTTCTAATCTGGACGCAGGACATCCGTACAAAACATTAACATAATTATTCGCCACTATTATGTGCATGCTTATAAACCAGAGCACGCACTATATCAATCTCAGTAGAAGTCATCCAATGCAAACTCATCCACTTAGGATTTGAATGCAATCCAAATCCATTGTTTTTCATATGATTTATTCAGTTTATTTCAGTCTATATTTTGTTCCATATATGGTGAGAAGCAAAACGGGATTAAATTAGCTTTCGTAAAGTGTCACAGTAGAACGACACGAACCGACAAACAGAGGCGATTATGCGGTATATTATTTCAATCGACCAATTAGCGAATGACAGATTTATCAATACTTCTAATAACAGTAATGTCTCTGGGGTCTACCCGATAACTTTTTGCTACCTGTGGGAGTGTCGTGGGGTCTTTGGAATATCTTAGCAACCATTGTGAATCGGGAGAAATTAAAGGAATGGCTCGATTCATAATTTTGTCTTCTGTAAACCTGTGTCAAAAACCCAAATAAGCGATGTCAGTAGACACACTCCCTTTAACCCTATTTGTAACAGGGGGGGGGGGGGGCGGATTCCGCCCCCCCCCCCTCATGTTTTTCGCAGATATCTCCAGAACAGCTGGGAGCAGGCCCATGCAATTTTGGGACTTTTCATAGAATTGAACTCCGGATTTGGAGTCAAAATTTTGAGTTCTTAACTTGAACAGAGGCAGTTCCAGGGCACAGTTTTGGGTGGGTTCGGAGGCGACATTTGGCGAAAATACGGAAATGCGATCTTCACGGTTTCTTCCTAACTGCATCAAGCATGAAGGAGTTACATCGGCTTACCGTGATTGCAAAAAGTGCAAATTAGATGATGTTAATGAAATATCATACAAAATTGCATGGCAGAGGCGGTTTCAGGGGCTTGAAAAAGGGGGGTTTCCAGGAAGTATTCAATGCTTGGCAGGAAGCCAATAGAGCAATGTAAGGGGCATTTATAGCTATCAAGATGTAAAAGACAGCTTCTGCTTCCATTATTTGCATAATTTATTACATATAGAGTTTCAGGGGCGTGTTCAGGAACATGAAAAGGGGAGTGACTGGCATGGTGATGACGATATGCCAGCGATAACGGCGCAATACACGTTTAGCTTATAATAATATATGCACATATGAGACCAGAAAAGGGAATAAAGTCATTTGTTTGCAGAGGCGCGCTCAGGAATGGAAGAAAGGGGGTCATATTATTGCAAGGAAACTAAGAGGCATGGACGTACAATGACATAACATACTGCAGTTTTCGGATGAAACACGCACCACAGGCTACTCTACGAACGATTATAAGATAATAGGCGAGTCCAGGTAGGGTAAAAAGGGGGGTAAGCAATGTTAATTGAAGTTGTAAGTGAAATAGTCACTGTTGACTAGTTAGTATCATAATAGCGGATAATATACTTATCAAAAGGTCTTGCGCCGCCCTAGTTTGGATCCTGGATACGCCTATGATGAAGTACAACATGCAAAAAGGAACTATCTATGATCAGTAACATATTTATAGTGCTGGGTAGCAACTTGTCTGCGGTTAATATTTTTCCCAATTTTACCCCCCTTTTTCACTAACCTGGTGCCGCCTATGGCAAAAAAAATATGATTTATAACTGTTTTTTATAATGTCTCAATCACATACCATTTCATTTATCAAAAAAACAACATCAAAAAATGGTTTTATTACGCATTTACTTCACCCCCATATTGAGTGACCTGCACACGCCTATGATTTTTGAATTTTCAAACGTCACCGTCATATATCAATTTCCGATTTAATCTCTATCGATTCCTATTAGTTGTGTTAAAATCGGTCGATAAACATGAAAGCTATGTTGAATCAAAAATACCACTAAAATTGGTCGTTTTTGCCCCCCTGTTGCCCCCCTATCCAAAATTTAGATTTTTTTATTAGTTATAAATGTAGATCGTGTTGAGGAGAACCAAACACCGTTTCATTTTTGAAAATCGGACGGGTATATCTCGAGATCTCCGGGGGGCGGAATCCGCCCCCCCCCCTGTTACAAATAGGGGTAGCCAGGAGCCTGTTACAAATAGGGTTAACTAACGATTCGTTTCATACCAAAGCAATAGGTCCACTATTTGTCACATGTTTCTGAACAACAGCAACCTCATGTCACATACACTATATTTCGATTTTCGAGTGCGCCTCGCCTTTCAATCGGTCGGTCCCGTCACCGTCCGATTGAAAGGCGCCTCGTCAGATCACCGTCCGCCGGCCAGAAGAAGAGCGCAGTGTTGCGTTGTCGCTCAGCCCCACGTGCCACCCGCTTGTTGTGTCGTGTTTGTGAGGACGGGAGGGAGGGAGGGAGGGAGGGAGGGAGGGAGGGAGCGGCCTCTCTCCGACCGGCGCCGAGCCACGCTGAACGCCTCGTGGTGCGACGTGACCAGCAGCAAGAGTGGGCCGCCCGCCCCACCCCGCAGACTGACGGCCCACTGAGGCTGGGTTCGGCAGACTGACGTCCCACTGAGGCTGTGTTCGGCCAACTGACGGCAGCTGAGGCTGGGTTCGGCAGACTGACGGCTCACTGAGGCGGCGTTCGGCAGACTGACGGCCCACTGAGGCGGCGTTCGGCCGACTGACGGCAGCTGAGGCGGCGTTCGGCCGACTGACGGCAGCTGAAGCAGCGTTCGGCCGACTGACGGCAGCTGAGGCTGGGTGCGGCGGATCGCGCCCATGTCGGGACTGCCGGCGGTCCTGCGGACTCCGGCGGTGGCGGGGCTCCCGCCTGGGTCACTGTGTTACCAGTGACACCACACACTCACTCGGCCCTACAGGACTATACAATCCACTCACGGCCGAGCAGCGGGCGAGCGCCGCCGCCCTCTGTTCAAATAATCACACACACACACACACACACACACACACACACACACACACACACACACACACACACACACACACACACACACACACACACACACACACACACACACACACACACACACACACACACACACACACACACACACACACACACACACACACACACACACACACACACACACACACACACACACACACACACACACACACACACACACACACACACACACACACACACACACACACACACACACACACACACACACACACACACACACACACACACACACACACACACACACACACACACACACACACACACACACACACACACACACACACACACACACACACACACACACACACACACACACACACACACACACACACACACACACACACACACACACACACACACACACACACACACACACACACACACACACACACACACACAAACACACACACACACACACACACACACACACACACACACACACACACACACACACACACACACTCACACACACACACACACACACACACACACACACACACACACACACACAGAGACACACACACACACACACACACACACACACACACACACACACACACACACACACACACACACACACACACACACACACACACACACACACACACACACACACACACACACACACACACACACACACACACACACACACACACACACACACACATACACACACACACACACACACACACACACACACACACACACACACACACACACACATACACACACACACACACACACACACACACACACACACACACACACACACACACACACACACACACACACACACACACACACACACACACACACACACACACACACACACACACACACACACACACACACACACACACACACACACACACACACACACACACACACACACACACACACACACACACACACACACACACACACACACACACACACACACACACACACACACACACACACACACACACACACACACACACACACACACACACACACACACACACACACACACACACACACACACACACACACACACACACACACACACACACACACACACACACACACACACACACACACACACACACACACACACACACACACACACACACACACACACACACACACACACACACACACACACACACACACACACACACACACACACACACACACACACACACACACACACACACACACACACACACACACACACACACACACACACACACACACACACACACACTCGAATCATTTATGTGTGACGAGATGGAGGCATCCACAATGTTTCTCAACAAAGCTCAAATGGAAAACGTCGCAAGAAATTCATGTCGTAAAAGGCACGATATCACCACAATATCCTCAGATAACACAAGTGCGGTGTGGCACGCGGGTACAAGCAGACGTATTGTAATTTAAATAACAAGTAATTCTCTTCACGTAATGTCGCGTGAGAGATCAGTAGAATGGCAATGATCGCTGATCGCTCTCCAACAGTCCCGGGCGCGCACAAGCTGTTAATGTGGAGGCGATGGCTTCTGTTTACTCTCGGGACGGAACAAGTAATGATACTGGAGAGAGAGGAGGGCAGGCAGAGGGAAGAGGGCAGGCAGAGGGGCAGGGGCGGCAGGGGAGCAGCTCAGTCATAGACACCTGTCCTGCAGGTGTCGCGGCCCAGCCTCCGGCGACGAGCAGGCTAGTGGCCCGGGGAGGAGCACTTCAAGGCAGCCAGCTGACCTGCGGGAGTCGGCTGTCTCGATCCAGTATCAGGGTCCAAACCTCCCCAGGACCCTTGGTTTTGGAGTATTTGTGGTAAAATTGCTTTCTAAATGTGTGCAAGGCCGTGTGCGTGTGCGCCTTTCTGACGGTTTTAATTTCATATTCTTGGTCCATTGGAGGCATGCATTTTTTTTTTGTCATTTGCGACATCGTTTGATAAAATCGGAACGGTGGCCGGCTGCCGGCATTCTTCAGGCCTCACTCAGCCACCCCTGGCGTCCACTGTTCTATGGCGATGCCTACCTGCCTGCCGTCAAGTCGTCAGACACGGACCCTCAGACGGCAGATACGGGAACTTCAGACTGCAGGGACGGCAACCTCAGAGGGCAGGGACAGGGACCATCAGCTGGCCAGACGGGACCCTATCGGGCCCTCAGACAGGGACCCTCAAAGCTGGCCGGGACGGACCCTCAGACAGGGACCCTCAGAGCTGGCCGGGACGGACCTTCAGACAGGGACACTCAGAGCTGGCCGGGACGGACCCTCAGACAGGGACCCTCAGAGCTGGCCGGGACGGACCTTCAGACAGGGACCCTCAGAGCTGGCCGGGACGGGGCCTCAGACAGGGACCCTCAGAGCTGGCCGGGACGGACCTTCAGACAGGGACCCTCAGAGCTGGCCGGGACGGACCCTCAGACAGGGACCCTCAGAGCTGGCCGGGACGGACCCTCAGACAGGGACCCTCAGAGCTGGCCAGGACGGACCCTCAGACCCTCAGAGCTGGCCGGGACGGACCCTCAGACAGGGACCCTCAGAGCTGGCCGGGACGGACCCTCAGACAGGGACCCTCAGAGCTGGCCGGGACGGACGCTCAGACAGGGACCCTCAGAGCTGGCCGGGACGGACCCTCAGACAGGGACCCTCAGAGCTGGCCGGGACGGACCCTCAGACAGGGACCCTCAGAGCTGGCCGGGACGGACCTTCAGACAGGGACCCTCAGAGCTGGCCGGGACGGGGCCTCAGACAGGGACCCTCAGAGCTGGCCGGGACGGACCCTCAGACAGGGACCCTCAGAGCCTTCCGGGAGGGGCCCTCAGACAGGGACCCTCAGAGCTGGCCGGGACAGACCCTCAGACAGGGACCCTCAGAGCTGGCCGGGACGGGGCCTCAGACAGGGACCCTCAGAGCTGGCCGGGACGGACCCTCAGACAGGGACCCTCAGAGCTGGCCGGGACGGACCCTCAGACAGGGACCCTCAGAGCTGGCCGGGACGGACACTCAGACAGGGACCCTCAGAGCTGGCCGGGACGGACCCTCAGACAGGGACCCTCAGAGCTGGCCGGGACGGGGCCCGGCTGCAGTCGGCCGGTGTGTGTCCGGCCCCGTGGTCGGCCCGCTATTGATTCTGTCTGGCGACTCGCGTGGCGTCAACGAGGGCTGACCGCTGACCGCTGACCGCTGACCGCTGACCGCTGACCGCTGACCGCTGATCGCTGACCGCTGACCGCCGCTCCGTTCCCCGGGGAGAGCTTTATAATGTCACCCAAACATAGCCTATCAACACCCTGATTTCTTTGTAAAGTATCGCGACATTTTGTTTTCTTGAAGGCCAATAAGGACTGCAGCCCCTAGTATCTTTGAGAAGAATGACTTAATGCATTTTTATTTATGCTTTATAAATATGTAATGAGGCATGGCATTAGTTTATCAAGCTCTATTTTCGCAATATGAATGGCGGTGCCACTCAGCGGCCCAGGTATCGAGCGTGAGAAGCGTCATTGACCTCAGTCGGTCATGGCCGGACGATAACATCTCCCGGCAGCTGTTGCCGCTCCTTTAATTAGTGACCCTGTGAGCCAGCGACAGGTCAAATCAGTCTGCTCACATTCCGAGCCTGCAGCTGAAATGCATGTCTCGTAGGCTTGAAAAACGCGATGGCTGAAATACATGTTTTGTACTGAATCTCCACTGAACGTTTTAGTGAACCTCTAAACATGCTTTATTTTACTGCATGATATCCATATTGGCTAGTGCTCTAAACCGCCGTCAAGATGCACTTGTTTTGCAGATTAGATCAGTTTGTGTTTAAATAATTCGCGATTGTTCGATAAATGCCAAATTTAATATCAATGAGTATACGTCGTTCCACTCCAAGTTTGCGGCCGAAGCGCTTTCAGCAATTTACATTTCATTTGCATTTTGCAATTGAACCTAAAATTCCTCGTTATGTTTGTTCGCGTGCTGTTATTATTAAAGAGCTTCGGCCGTAAACTTGGAATGGAACGAGGTATGGTGCAATCTAATACCAGTAAGGCGCCGTAGTTGGCGATGGACGAGCGAGCGCGAACGAAATGTATGATGAATTTCAACTCGATCGGGCAAGTAATTTCTGAGATACAAAAAGTATGAGCACTTGCGCACGTGCAGAGGCACCCCATCATTGACTTGTGGGAAGTGGCGGCTAAGAGGTCCCTAACAACACACCAAATTTAAACACAATCGGCTCAGCCGTTCCTGAGATATATAATAGGGATGAGCACGTGCGCACGTGCAGAGGCACCCCATCCCTGACTTGTGGATAGGCGGCGGCTGAGAGGTCCCTAACCGCACACTAAACTAGAACACAATCGGCTCTGTCGTTCCTGAGATATTAAATAGGGGTTTGCACGTGCGCACGTGCAGAGGCACCCCCTGACTTGTGGGAAACTGGCGGTTGAGAGGTCACTAACCACACACCAAATTTGAACACAATTGGCTCAGCCGTTCCTGAGATATAAAATATGGGTGTGCACGTGCGCACGTGCAGTCACCCCACCCCTGACTTGTGGAAAAGTGGCGGCTGAGGGGTCCCTAACCACACACCAAATTTGCACACAATCTGCCCAGCCGTTGCGAAGTTTTTGCGAGAAACACTTTTAAACACCCCTCACGCGGCACGCGCCACGCGCAGTGATAGGCACCCACATGAGTCGGCACTGGTCTCAAACAGGGTAGGTTAGATGGGACTGCTCAGCAAAGAAACCCGCTTGTCCATCGGACGAGCGGTTGCAGAGATATGAGCTTCTCAAAAGCGTCGCCACGGGCCGGGTTGGGTTGAGCCGGACCGGGCCGCTCATATTCAGATTTGTTCCCATGTACTACGGAAGGACGAGCGAGCGCGTTAGAATATACGATTTCGGAGAATCAGCTTAACATTAAACAACTATGCCATAAGCGGAAGCTTCTATCGTAGTTGTGTATAGTTTATAGCCTACCTTGAGGTCACAGTAAGGTCATCGGATGCAGGAACAGCTCATAGTTGACTCTATCCAGGACATTATAGCATAGTAGTGTATGTATTTCGAAGCCAAATGGTACTCAATCCTTTAACTCGAAACAATCAAATGTACACTCTAGCAACAGATTCAGCTATCCAACATTCATATAGCTGCTCACTGGCAGGTCTGTATGTCTGAGTCGATATTTTCTCACTACAGGAACTTTTCCTGAATTAAGCATCGCTTGCTTTAGGTTAAGTTAGGCCTTCCAAAAATATATTTGTTTCGTATCTTGCAGAGTAACAGGTTGTCAAAGTAGACGCATTATACATGACTCATTGTCCATCTAAACTCAGTTTTGTACGCACCGATAACATTAATACAACATTTGCGACAATATGTTTAATGCTTATAACATCTTACGTTTCGATAGCATCAACAGCGTCAACCGTCCATCACTCTTTATATCCGATTTAATATGGGGGACCTTGACAAATGGACATGGTTCGAATCTAGTCATGCGTGGCAACTGGCACGGCACCATTCTAAACAAAAAATGGGCCACCATTGACCAGCGTGGCGATGGCTCACAGAACCTGGGATGTGAGCAGCAGGGGTACAAAGTACACGTGCTTTCAAGGTACGATACAACTAGAGCCCTTCATGAGACACATTTTCAGCCCCCATCTCGTTCCAGCCCATTCAGCCAGACCCAAACCCATTCCAATCCAAATCCAAATCCCAATTCATAATTGAGGGGGTCCGATTCCCACCCGTTTCAGCATATTTCACTTTTTGTGGTGCTGAAGAATGATATGGACTGTCCCAAATCCGTTCCAACCCGTTACATTTCCAAAAATAGTCCCATTCCCACCCATTTCCATTCCGTTCCATGAGTTCCATGGGGATTTCCATTCCATGAAGGGCTCCAGATACAACCCACGTTGAAAGAAAACTGTCTGGAACTGGCAGCCAGATGTAGATGGCGAAGGTTTTACCAAACAAGTATGTGGGTTACATCCCTCTCATTTGGCACATGTTATACCATGAAGCCACGTACCATGAAGTTACCACTTTATACCATGAAGCCACGTGGCGTCCCTCACGCACGTGCCACGCACGAGCGAACTGTATAATTAGCATATTTTAGCTATAATGACCTCATTTAATTTCATCCTGTGGCCAAACAAAGGGCTCGAACACAAAACAAGCAAGTGTCTATGATGCGTGACTATGTTACCTATATGCATGCGAAGTTTGGTCCGCACAGGTTGAAAGGTGCGTGCGGTGGGACGGCTAATGCTTGTTGTGGTCAGTATCCTCTACACTTCTTTAAAATCCTTACATATGAGGGAATTTCTCGACAACGCCAAGCTCTACGTCCACATACTTTTGGTACAGGCATAATGAGTGCCGCACTTCTCTTCAGTGCCACCAGCATTGATACGTCACCGGGGACGCGTGCAAAAGTAACCCCCATACACAACGCGCCGTAAGTCTGCCTTTAAGGCGATAATGTGGAAAACTGAACCGCTAACTTTACTCTCTTTTTGGTCATAGTCAGCCAATTATGTGTTCTAACCACCCACAAAGTAGTTAGATATTGAAATCTCGTGAGACTAAAATGCAGTAAGCCTCGATTCCGGAGAAATTATGTCTTACAGATGCTTGCTATATATGCGCAGATGTACACCACACCGCGGCACCACCACTTGTTATAGACGCTACAGATCCACAGAACCACGCTATATCATCCTGGGGGTCGGCAACCTTGAGGGGTGGAAGCTGCACCCCGAAGGGGGAGGGGGGAGACGTTTTCTCGTGGAGTCTTCTGGTTGCGAGATTTTTGTTTAGTTAGCCACACCAAACTTGGTGTACCGATAGAGCTCGACGAGCGCTTTCTGGTGTTGTATCCCTCGGGGTGATCGGGTACAGGATTTTCGTGAAGAGCACGTGCAGGCTGGTTTAGGCCCCTGTTTCGGAAACGGAAAAGACATAGTCGTAGCACCGTTGAAAGGCACCCTGGCACCCTCAGAAGACAGCTTGCCGCCCTCACAACGCATTATGCCGCCCTCAGAAGGTGCATCGCCGCCCTCGGAAGGCATCATGACGCCCTCGGAATGCATCATGCCACCCTCGGAAGGCATCATGCCACCCTCGGAAGGCATCATGCCGCCCTCGGAAGGCATCATGCCGCCCTCGGAAGGCATCATGCCGCCCTCGGAAAACATCGTGCCTTTTTGAAGAAAATGGCATTTTCTTTCATTTGATTTTTTTTGCAATTTGCTTTACAACTCGATTGTCTACGGTTTTTCAAACATTTATCGTTTTCCCACCAAAAATGGCATGACCTGACGTCACTTAAACGTTATTATCTCCTTAACTACTTCACTAATTTAAATGACATCAGTTGGGCAAACTACGGGGAGGCGATCTAAAAATGGATCGATAAAAAATTAGGTCGTGACGTCATCAAAATGGGCGAAGCATGCCCTTATAAGGAGATCCGATCTAAAAATGTATTGTTTTCCTGACATTCACACCTTCAAACACCCTATCACCCCTAAAAAAATGCCCATCACCCCTGGATTTTTTTTTCGGTTGAAACTGCACGAATCGCGCCATCATATTGTCTTGTACTTGTATGATCAGATCCCTACTTTGGCAGATATGGCCAAAGTAAGGGTCGGCGATCTCAATTTCGGCACTCGCAGCAGCCTCAGCGATTTAATTTTGATTCGCCACCTGACTTCATGATCTAAAATTGGATTAGCCGGCTGACTACCGATCTAAAAATGTATTTCACACTGTGGTCGTTGCGTCGCGGAATCAATATTTAGATCGTCATTTACGTGGAATAAGGGGAATTACCAAATATGGTCTCATTTATTATTCCGATATATTGATGGACAACATGTTCTCCGACACTTTTTAACCTCCGAGTATGCGTATGTTGCTCCGAATTGTCCTAATGACAGGCCTCACAGTTTGATACTGCATGTATGCCCAAATATGGCATAACAAAATCTATAAATTGATTGATCTATTTTGTATCGCCTCTGTAGTTTTCCCAACTGACATGTTGAGAGAAGACGTAAAATGGATGCAACATAAGGTACGGAACGTTTCACGTCAATATCTATCATAGTTTTCAAGATACTGAGAAAATCCGGGAGGGGACAGATTCTGCCCCGCCCCCCCCCCCCCCCTGGGGGGCGCGGGTAAAGGAAGAGGCATATTTGACCCGTTTAATTGACATATTGGATTGCCGCCCCTTTGGACCATGCCGCCCCTGTTACCGAGGAAATATGCCGCCCTCGGGCCTGAAGCCCCCTGCCTTAGAAAATCCTGGATCCGCCACTGCGATAATTGTCCTCGATTGGTTATAGTGGCACTCAACGCCTGCATTGCAAAGCATTCCGATTGTCACGAAGGGTGTACCTGGCACGTGCATGGGATATCACGTTGCGCACCCCAATGCCATATCCGGCGAACTTTTCCTAGACCGCTGCAATTTGGCACACTGGTACATCTGCACGTATCATGGCCATCAGGGATGTAGGAACGTCACGAGAAGTGTTTGTGTGTGTGGCGGGGGGGGGGGGAGTGAAACGTTGATCTCGTCTTGAGAGAAACCCAACCCCACATGCAATATTTTTTTCGCAGATTTGGGCTCTTCTTGTCTTGGCGAACCTTTTGCCATACAATGTTTTCCTCACCAATCAAACACAAATATTTTAGCGAAAATTTTGGCCGAAAAGTGAGGGGGCCATGATCCCCTTGTTCCTACGCCTATGATGGCCATTGTAAGTGACTTCGCTCACATCGGGGTCAAGACCTGTATGTGTGCTAAGTACCCCCTCATGCGTGAGGCCTGAGAGTATATTTAAGGCGTTATTGCGGACAATTGAACCATTAACTTTTTTCCTTGTTGTGGCCATAGCTAACCAATGATGTGCTATAAGCACCCACAACGTGGGTTAGCGATTGAAATCTTATAACAGGCGCTAGAGCGAAAAATGTACTGAACCTCCATTCCGGAGAAGCAATGTTTTACGATGCTTGTTATATGTCCACAGAAGCAGACCACACCACCACACCACCACATTACCACACCACCACATTACCACATTACCACATTACCACACCACCACATTACCACATTACCACATTACCACATTACCACACCACCACATTACCACACCACCACATTACCACACCACCACATTACCACATTACCACACCACCACATTACCACATTACCACATTACCACATTACCACACCAACACATTACCACACCACCACACCACCATACCACCACATTACCACATTACCACACCACCACATTACCACACCACCACATTACCACACCACCACACCACCACATTACCACACCACCACATTACCACACCACCACATTACCACACCACCACACGACCACATTACCACACCAACACATTACCACACCAACACATTACCACACCAACACATTACCACACCACCACACCATCACATTACCACATTACCACATTACCACACCATCACACCACCCCACCACCACACCACCACACCATCACACCACCACACCACCACACCACCACACCACCACACCACCACACCACCACTTGTTAAATACGCTACAGATGGACACCACCGTGATACACAACCCTAGCAGTCGGCAGCCCTGAGAGGTGCAAGCTGTACCCCCGTGGGGTCCAACTGTTTTCTCATTGGGTCCTCCAGTTGCGGGAATTTTGGAGTTAGCCACACACAATTTGGGGCATTAATAGAGCTCGACGAGTACTTGCTAACACTGCATCAGTCGGGTGGTCGGGTGCAGGATGCGCGTGCAGTGCACGTGCAGGCAATTTCCAACGTGCAGGTGCACGTGCACTGCACGCGCATCCAGCACCCGAGCATCTCGAGTGATACAGCGCCCGTAAGCGCTCGTCGAAGTTTATCAGTGAACCAAGTTCGGTGTGGCTGACTTGAAAAAATCCCGCAACCAGAGGATCCCAAGGAAAACAGGCGGACCCCTTGGGGTACAGCTTGCACCCCTCCCCCCGCCCATGATTGCGACCCCTATGGTGATGTATCGCGGTGGTGAGTATCTGTATCGTCTTTAACAAGTGGACAGTGGTAATGTGGTGGTGTGGTGGTGTGGTAATGTGTTGGTGTGGTAATGTGGTGGTGTGGTAATGTGGTAATGTGGTGGTGTGGTAATGTGGTCGTGTGGCGGTGTGGTAATGTGGTGGTGTGGTAATGTGGTGGTGTGGTAATGTGGTGGTGTGGTGGTGTGGTAATGTGGTGGTGTGGTAATGTGGTGGTGTGGTAATGTGGTAATGTGGTGGTATGGTGGTGTGGTGGTGTGGTAATGTGTTGGTGTGGTAATGTGGTAATGTGGTAATGTGGTAATGTGGTGGTGTGGTAATGTGGTAATGTGGTGGTGTGGTAATGTGGTGGTGTGGTAATGTGGTGGTGTGGTAATGTGGTGGTGTGGTGGTGTGGTCTGCTTCTGTGGACATATAACAAGCATCGTAAAACATTGTTTCTCCGGAATGGAGGTTCAATACATTTTTCGCTCTAGCGCCTGTTATAAGATTTAAATCGCTAACCCACGTTGTGGGTGCTTATAGCACATCATTGGTTAGATATGGGCACAACAAGGAAACAAGTTAATGGTTCAATTGTCCGCAATAACGCCTTAAATATACTCTCAGGCCTCACGCATGAGGGGGTACTTAGCACACATACAGGTCTTGACCCCGATGTGAGCGAAGTCACTTACAATGGCCATCATAGGCGTAGGAACAGGGGGATCATGGCCCCTCACTTTTCGGCCAAAATTTTCGCTAAAATATTTGTGTTTAATTGGTGAGAAAAACATTGTATGTCAAAAGGTTAGCCAAGACAAGAAGAGCCCAAATCTGCGAAAAATCTTACATAGGTTTCTCTCAAGACGAGATCAAAGTTTCACTGCCCCCCCCGCCACACACACAAACACTTCTCGTGACGTTCCTACATCCCTGATGGCCATGATACGTGCAGATGTACCAGTGTGCCAAATTGCAGCGGTCTAGGAAAAGTTCGCCGGATATGGCATTGGGGTGCGCAACGTGATATCCCGTGCACTTGCCAGGTACACCCTACGCGACAATCGGAATGCTTTGGAATGGATGCGTTGAGTGCCACTATACCCAATCGAGGACAATTATCGCGCCCATTTTGGGTCCCTTGTGAGCGGAAGCGGCCGTTTCCGAAACAGGGGCCTAAACCAGCCTGCACGTGCTCTGCACGAAAATCCTGCACCCGATCACCCCGAGTGATACAACACCAGAAAGCGCTCGTCGAGCTCTATCGGTGCACCAAGTTTGGTGTGGCTAACTAAACAAAAATCCCGCAACCAGAAGACTCCACGAGAAAACGTCTCCCCCTCCCCCTTCGGGGTGCAGCTTACACCCCTCAAGGTTGCCGACCCCCAGGATGATATAGCGTGGTTCTGTGGATCTGTAGCGTCTATAACAAGTGGTGGTGCCGCGGTGTGGTGTACATCTGCGCATATATAGCAAGCATCTGTAAGACATAATTTCTCCGTAATCGAGGCTTACTGCATTTTTAGCTGTAGCGCCTGTCACGATATTGCAATCTCTAACCCACCTTTTTGGATGATTAACTGGTTAGAACACAAATTGGCTGGCTATAAACAAAAAAGAAGAAGAAAAGTTAACGGTTCAGTTTTACACAATATCGCCTTAAAGGTAGCCTTACGGCGCGTTTTGTATGGGGCTACTTTTGCACGCATCACCGGTGACGTATCAATGCTGGTGGCACTGCAGAGAAGTGTGGCAATCATTATGCCTGTACCAAAAGTGCGTAGACGTGGTGTTTGGTGTTGTCGAGAAACTCCCTCGAAAGTAAGGATCACAAAAATGAAGGATGCTGACCACAACAAGCCTTATCCGTAACCAACACACGCACCCGTCGGCCTGTGCAGCCTGTACAAGCCTTTGTATGCGTATAGGTAACATAGTTACACATCACAGACATGTGCTTGTTTTATATTCCAGCACTTCGTTTGGCCACAAGAGCAAACGAAATTAGTCCATTATGGCTAAACTAATGCAATTATCCAGTTTGCACGGGCGAAGCACGAGCACGAAGGACGTGATGTGGATTTATGGCACATGTGCCGAGTGAAAGGGATGTACCCCACACCATTGTATGGTACCGTACTCGTCATCTACATTTGGCTGCCAGTTCCGGCCAGTTTCCTTTCAACGTGCGTGGTATCGCACCATGGAAGCACGTGGACTTTGCACCCCTGCTGCTCCCACCCCAAGACGCCGTTTCATTCGCATAATCCCCAACAATTTGGCACTGATAGCTAATGGCATAAGTGTATATAACGGAATTGGCTTCCATGTCCAGGTCCAGCCTTATTTACAACGGAATCGCCTATTAACAACGGACGGAGTATGGGAGCCGTCGCTATTTATACATGGATGTCACTGAGTACAACGAGCTGCCGTCCGAGCTGCGTTGTTTGAATTACGTTAGTTTTAAACGCGAGCTCAAAGAGTACCTGATGGAGCGTGAGCGCGAGACCTAGTTTTATGACTCACTGCACTCGTTTATGGGAGATTGTGCTGCGATGTGTTACGTGTGCTCTGTGATGTGTACATGATTTATGAGTGTTGCATCACCCAAGCCCAATTATTTTAGCGTGTTTCGATTCGAGTCATGTAATAGCCGTTGCATGCAGCGGATATGCCTCACAAAGTGAAATAAGTAAATAAATAAACAGTTTCACTATTTTCAAATGCGCACAAGCCAGCCTGCATGTGCTGTGGGAAATTATAAAAACAGCCATCTGCGAACAAAGGGCCGAGAGTGGCTGTGACCCCTTCGGCGTGCTGTGTTGTCAGTTTGCCGAAATGGAGCCCAAGCAGCTGATGGTTTTAAACAAAGATCTGCGAGTCAATCAGCGAGATTCAGTCAGCAGTGATGCAGGCAAGATTAACCCGCTCCACTAACACTGAGCGAGATTCAGTCAGTAGTGATGCAGGCAAGATTAAACCGCTCCACTAACACTGAGCGAGATTCAGTCAGCAGTGATGCAGGCAAGATTAAACCGCTCCACTAACACTGAGCGAGATTCAGTCAGCAGTGATGCAGGCAAGATTAAACCGCTCCACTAACACTGAGCTAGATTCAGTCAGTAGTGATGCAGGCAAGATTAAACCGCTCCACTAACACTGAGCGAGATTCAGTCAGCAGGGATGCAGGCAAGATTAAACCGCTCCACTAACACTGAGCGAGATTCAGTCAGCAGTGATGCAGGCAAGATTAAACCGCTCCACTAACACTGAGCGAGATTCAGTCAGCAGTGATGCAGGCAAGATTAAACCGCTCCACTAACACTGATTATGCATTATTCAACCATGCATACATGGTATACATGGTTGCATACATGCATGCATACAAGCATGCATACATGCATGCATACAAGCATGCATACATGCATGCATACATGCATGCATACATGCATGCATACATGCATGCATACATGCATGCATACATGCATGCATACATGCATGCATACATGCATGCATACATGCATGCATACAAGCATGCATACATGCATGCATACATGCATGCATACATGCATGCATACATGCATGCATACATGCATGCATACATGCATGCATACATGCATGCATACATGCATGCATACATGCATGCATACATGCATGCATACATGCATGCATACATGCATGCATACATGCATGCATACATGCATGCATACATGCATGCATACATGCATGCATACATACATGCATACATGCATGCATACATGCATGCATACATGCATGCATACATGCATGCATACATGCATGCATACATGCATGCATACATGCATGCATACATGCATGCATACATGCATGCATACATGCATGCATACATGCATGCATACATGCATGCATACATGCATGCATACATGCATGCATACATGCATACATGCATGCATCTCCCATACTAAATGACTCAGTCATTCCATACATGCATACATGCATACATGCATGCATCTCCCATACTAAATGACTCAGTCATTCCATACATGCATGCATACATGCATACATGCATGCATCTCCCATACTAAATGACTCAGTCATTCGCAGAGCGCCCTTCGAGTCTATTTGTTAAAAGAGTCCTAACCGTGAACCGTGGTATAATTCATAACATTGGGAAAGCCATTCAGGGGCGTGACCAGGGGTTTCCGAGTATATTGCATGTTCTTACAAGGCATCATGAAATGGGGGCATCACGCCACTCTGCCGTTGGAACAGAAATGGGTCGACACGACACTATTATGGGAATCAAATTCTTTCTCCAGAGCAATAAAGAAAACAGAGGACATCAGGGGTACCTAGTTATCAGAACATCTTACTTTTTAGACGATTTCGCCTTATTATTTTAACAACTAAACAACTAGAGTTTTTTTCTGCTTCATCAACACCCATAATTATGCTGAGCACAATTCCAACACTTTTCCCAGATATCTACAAAGTTTTTACATTCTCTTTAACCCGTGACTTACTGGGGAAGGGGGGCTATTTCCCCCCCCTCCCATTATTTTGTAATAACTCCTAAACAAGCACCAGTATTGTCATAAAACTTGCAGTACCTTCTTTCACATCAATTCTTTACATGCTGGCAAAAGGAAAAATATGAGGTTATGATAGGTCAACCGGGAATGACGTCAGAGTGACGTCATGTTCTTCGGTTTGTGTTGCAAAATAATGGTTTGCGGAAAACGCAATCAAAGGTACGATGTTTGAGATAAACTCCATTGTCTTAAATTCAATTACTGACAATAGACCGAGCTATCAATCTGCTATCTCGGATTTGTGATTTGTTTTAATTCAAAATTTTGAGAAATCCAAGTACATTTATTTTTTACAAAATTTTCACAAACGAATCAGAATTATCCAAAAACCGGATTGCATGTGATCAAGACGTCTTCGCTGAATATGTGTACCAAATTTCCAAGTCAATATCTTCAAAAATGACTGACTTATGACCTTTAAATGACAAAAATCGACCACCTCTCACAGTATTACTATGCATAAAAAACGTATTTCCGTTTTTGATTTTTTCTTCTAGTTATATGGAACAAACAATGTGCTAAGGTAATTTTCCGCGTTCTAGACGAAAAACAAACCCAAAAACATTTGTTACAACGCCTAATGGCCGTAATCTGCAGTTTGACCTCGTGACCTCGGATGACCTTGACCTGACCCAAGGTCATAAACAGCTTAGAAAGGTGCTTAGAAGTGTCAGACACTCGAATCATACCGATTTATCGACTGCTTATGCGTTTAATATTGCAATTTTGCGCGTCAATTCCATCCGTCGAGACCTTTGGACACATTCAAACATTTTGTACTTGACCTGACCTATGATGTCATCGGTGACTCCGAGGTCAACAATATTATGTTTCCCTCAATAAATTTCCAAGGGCTATCGAATGCCGTTTGAATTTTACATTCATTCTAGTAGTTCCGGAGATCCGAGGGGGGAAAATTAGCCCCTCCCCCCCAGTAAGTCGCGTTATGCAATATACCCCAGTAACTCGCGGGCTAAGTATCCAAGTTTGTATGTTTCTACTGGATGTAGTTGGTTCGAGACATCCAAAGCAGCAAATTCTCACACTCTTCTACCTAATGTTGTTGGCTACAATGCATCTTCCACTGTTCATATCCCTCTGCCTCCTTCTCCCGAAAATCTCGGTTCATCCATCTCCATCTCTCTCACTCCTCCCATCGCTCTGCCTCATGCTGCTCCCATCCTCTCTCCAGTGACGTCGAAGAACGACGTGCCGCCGACGGCCGTCCTTTAGAAAGGTCGGGGGTGAGACCGGGAGAGTGCTGTGGGAGGGAGGGAGGGAGGGAGGGAGGGAGGGAGGGAGGGAGGGAGGGAGGGAGGGAGGGAGGGAGGGAGGGAGGGAGGGAGGGATGGAGGGAGGGATGGAGGGAGGGAGGGAGGGAGGGAGGGAGGGAGGGAGGGAGGGAGGGAGGGAGGGAGGGAGGGAGGGAGGGAGGGAGGGAGGGAGGGAGGGAGGGAGGGAGGGAGCAGGGGGGGAGGGGGAGGGATGGAGGGAGGGAGGTAGGGAGGGAGGTAGGGAGGGAGGGAGGGAGAGAGGGGGGAGGGAGGGAGGGAGGGAGGGAGGGAGGGAGGGAGGGAGAGAAGGGGAAGGCAGGGGAGGGTGACGGATGACGGGCGGAATTGTGGCGAGGCGGCACTTCCCTGGCCGGCTTATCCACGCCGATAAATGAGCCATCCCCCGGGACGGAAACCATAAAAATCGCCCTTATTGGACGCGAATACCCTAACAGGTGGGAGCTCCGTGGATGGCGCCCCGCAGAATGCCCTGCATATTGATCACGGCCATCCTCCGTCATATGCATGACCCATATCGAAAGCGCCTCCATTGAGCTCTCATTTTCGAGCGATTGGAAGAGACCCGCCATAATACCGATATGAACGCGTCGCAATTTTTCGATGATAAATGGCGTATGCTTGGTCGGCTATTTATTCGGTTAGCGCTTTGAGATGCGTCGGTGTGAGTGATGGCATAGTTTCTGGCTCGGTTGTAGGCCAATGCAGCTGGAGACGTACCATGCCTCCTTCCTTTTCCCGGCGCGTCTCTCTACTTGAAGCAGGACGGAACGTGGCAAAACCGATGATCAAAGTGAATGTTTGCCTGCTGATACGCTATTGCACAATGGTTTTCAGCATCCAGGGTATGGTTTCCTCCTTTAGGCGACCAGAATAACTCGCTACCCTCCCTCTCTCCCCATTGCGCAGGCCGCTTGAAGGTAGGCTGTATCGCATTGCTTCAAGCTATGCGGTACAGCATGACTTCAGGCGTGTACTACTAGTGCCATCTAGGGACAGTAATATAAGTTGATATGTTTGTTCTCTTGGTCTTGGTTGTAGTGACATTCAATACGGCGATCAATGAACTAAATTGCGTGTTTAACACAGACGTTTTTTTGCCGCCTTCCGTAGCGTTTATCTTGTTATCTAATATACACATATTAAATACACGTATTTAAATATTTACATACATTGTCAGAAAATCAAATGCACTTCTCTGCATACAAATCGTAGCATGGAATATGTCCGCTTCCCGTTGCGCAGGCCGCTTGAAACTATGTTATACCACATAGCCTTAACCCCCGCGCTACGGGGGGGGAGGGGGCTGACAGGCCCACCCCCTGAGGGTTTCTTGAATAACTGTTTACACATGCAGCGCATCTTGATAAGATTTTCAGTAGCTGAGTTTACAACAATTATACACAATATCCTGTCAAAATTTGAAGTGTATAAGACTATTAGATCGTGACCTATGACCCTTTCGTCCAGGTCATATCAGACCACAAAGGTCACCAGTTGACCTAGATACTCAAAATGGTGTGCCTTTGGATTTTCCTTATGACAGGCAACACGTGACTTTTTAGGGTGTCTATCTTTCCCCGTTCGGAAGTTATACTAAGCGCCCTGTACATGTGCTGTAATGCAAATCGCGTATCAATTCTCATCTATGGTGACGATTTCCGTAACCTAAGAGGTCATCAACTGGCCCAGACCTAAACATCGATATATTACCAGATAGCTAATACAACGACCAACATTTTGACGCTAACCAAATCGTTTTATACACATAACTTTGGTAATGACGACGGACAGAGCAAAATAGCTATTTTTGGACAAGGTCGGTCTTAGGTCATTCACTTGACCTGGAAGGTCACCCGTTGACCTGAAACCTAAAAATCGCACACTGTTATGTTCTTCTCATGACAGGCAACATGCTGGTTCTTACCGTATTGCTCTATGTTGCTTGGTTTGGAAGTTAACAGGGGGGCCTGTCAGACCCCCGCCCGTAGGACGAAGGTAATAAACGGTCCCCGTAGGGCAAGGGTTAAAGTTATGCGGTACAGCATAACTTAAGGCGTTTACTACTAGTGCCATCTAGGGGCAGAAATGTAAGATGACACATGTGGTGTTCTTGGTCTAACGACTATCGCTTTTCGAGAAGTTTGAAAGTACGTTATTCATGGTGGTACATAGTGTGGTTGTAGTGACATTAAATACGGCGACCGATGAACTGAGCCGCGCTTTTGTATCGCAGACGTCTCTTGCTGGTTTTGCCGCCCTCCGTAGCTTTCTGTTTGTTATTTCATATTCACTTACACATACTAAATAGGCTTATTTAAATATTCGCATTTATTGTCAATAAATCATGTGCACTTATAGGTGTTAAAACCTTGTCACGGAGTATCTATTCTTGTTGAGTTATAATATCACTTACTATTCCAAAAGCTTACTTAAAGCAAGTTAGCATGAAAGAGCACTGCAAAAAGGTGCATAATAAATCAGCCTTTGAATGGAATACCCTAGCCAAGCTTAGTTAAAGCATGACAGGGCTTATTCGTTAGCAGAAATTACTGTTTATGTGCAAACCTATGTTCTAACAGCGTTCGACTGAGTTCGCATCTCGTGATATGCATAGCGATGTTAAACCTTAAACTACCAACGGGATTGATAGTGCCACACATATATTTTTCGTTTCTCGCTCATTTCCTGTCACCGGACACTCTGTCAAATTTAAACTCTCTTTTCCATAATATTTCTTCTTCTTTTCCGGAAGGATAAGGAAATTGGACACTACTGAAATTTTATCGGCTATTTGTCATTCCGGAGAAACTGGATGGATACTGAAAACTGGCTGGGAAAGCCGTCGTGTTCAGAGTGAGGTCAAACAATAAGGACCAACTCTCCATTTCAGAATAACTGGTTTAAGACCTTCACTTCCCAAAGAAGCCGGCTGACAAAGTGTTAGTCCTTATGTGCATTGAAATGTGAGAAATTACACGCATTACAAATATATTTTATTCAAACACTGAAGGAAGTTAATTTTTAAATATGACGTGGTGATATTCTATTATGTTGGATGATAGTTTATTTGGTGTAAACCTTACCACATGAATGCGAAACTACGGAACATAGAAAGGTCACAAGCTTCTGTCACCTGCTTGTCCCTCCAGCCTCTGAATATTCTTGCCTTCTGCCCTGTCTGTCCGGCCAGCCTCTGAGTATTCCTGCCTTCTGCCCTGTCTGTCCGGCCAGCCTCTGAGTATTCCTGCCTTCTGCACTGTCTGTCCGGCCAGCCTCTGAATATTCCTGCCTTCTGCCCTGTCTGTTCGGCCAGCCTCTGAGTATTCCTGCCTTCTGCACTGTCTGTCCGGCCAGCCTCTGAGTATTCCTGCCTTCTGCCCTGTCTGTCCGGCCAGCCTCTGAATATTCCTGCCTTCTGCCCTGTCTGTCCGGCCAGCCTCTGAGTATGCCTGCATTCTGCCCTGTCTGTCCGGCCAGCCTCTGAGTATTCCTGCCTTCTGCCCTGTCTGTCCGGCCAGCCTCTGAGTATTCCTGCCTTCTGCCCTGTCTGTCCGGCCAGCCTCTGAATATTCCTGCCGACCAACTCATGAATATCTACGACCGACAACTTCTGAACGACGTCCTACGAACTGAGACTGTCCGGGCTTCAACTGGGCTTACTGTGGAACTCCAACCACCAAGCATCGGATTAACCTCGCCAACAGTGCTCGTAAAATGCTGCTTGCTTAATGATGAAACTTAATGAAACTGGTGATGGTTCTGTGGAACTGGACCGGCTGAGTGTCGATCAGCTTGGCATGACATGTTCTCCATGGCACCTCAGCCGCGGGAGACTGACACCCTCCGGGGCCGGGTGACGAGCGCCGTGACTGACACCCTCCGGGGCCTGGTGCCGGGCGACGTGACACTGACACCCTCCGGGGCCGGGTGTCGGGCGTCGTGACTGACACCCTCCGGGGCCGGGTGCCGGGCGTCGTGACACTGACACCCTCCGGGGCCGGGTGTCGGATGCCGGGTGCCGTGACACTGACACCCTCCAGGGCCGGGTGCCAGGCGACCTGACACTGACACCCTCCGGGGCCGGGTGTCGGGCGTCGTGACTGACACCCTCCGGGGCCGGGTGTTGGGTGCCGGGTGCCGTGACACTGACACCCTCCAGGGCCGGGTGCCAGGCGACGTGACACTGACACCCTCCGGGGCCGGGTGCCGGGTGCCGGGTGCCGTGACTGACACCCTCCAGGGCCGGGTGCCAGGCGACGTGACACTGACACCCTCCGGGGCCGGGTGCCGGGTGCCGGGTGCCGTGACTGACACCCTCCAGGGCCGGGTGCCAGGCGACCTGACACTGACACCCTCCGGGGCCGGGTGTCGGGCGTCGTGACTGACACCCTCCGGGGCCGGGTGCCGGGCGTCGTGACACTGACACCCTCCGGGCCGGGTGTTGGGTGCCGGGTGCCGTGACACTGACACCCTCCAGGGCCGGGTGCCAGGCGACGTGACACTGACACCCTCCGGGGCCGGGTGCCGGGTGCCGGGTGCCGTGACTGACACCCTCCAGGGCCGGGTGCCGGGTGCCGTGACACTGACACTCTCCGGGGCCGGGTGTCGGGTGCCGGGTGCCGTGACACTGACACCCTCCGGGGCCGGGTGTTGGGTGCCGGGTGCCGTGACACTGACACCCTCCAGGGCCGGGTGCCAGGCGACGTGACACTGACACCCTCCGGGACCGGGTGCCGGGTGCCGGGTGCCGTGACTGACACCCTCCAGGGCCGGGTGCCGGGTGCCGTGACACTGACATCCTCCGGGGCCGGGTGTCGGGTGCCGGGCGCCGTGACACTGACACCCTCCAGGGCCGGGTGCCGGGTATCGGGCGCCGTGACACTGACACCCTCCGGGGCCGGGTGCCGGGCGCCGTGACACTGACACCCTCCAGGGCCGGGTGCCGGGTGCCGGGTGCCGTGACTGACACCCTCTAGGGCCGGGTGCCAGGCGCCGTGACACTGACATCCTCCGGCCAGACACGGTCTCGTCAGCTGCAGTGATATATCACTCCGTGAAATATGCTGCCGGTTTCAACTGCATGGATGTAAAGCTCCCTCCGACGCGAGCCATTGCAGAACGTAAAGTGGGCAGGCTGATACATAGGTTTGAATCACTGGAAGGAACCGACTGATCGAGAAGCGAGCGAGTGTTCGATCATTTCCATATTGGCATAGATGAGGCTTTCCAGAAGCTTAAGGGATGAATTGAGGTACACATCGGAACACATTTATTCGTGATACTTGCTAGAGTAACTACAGACTTCGATTGTTCCGATTCCGGGTCAGTGCCTGCTCTGTGGTTACTAAACCCGCAGCTCTAATTTGGTCGAGATGACGTTGCTCGGAGCGGTGAGCATCGGCCGGCTCTGTGGTTACTATACTAGCAGCTCTAATCTGGTCGGACTGGAGTCGATCGCAGCTGGGCGACCCCCCGGCCGGCCGGCCCGGTCGGCCCGGGTGCCTCGGCGCGATTCCCAGACGTCCCCAACAGGTGGCCGGCCTAACGCTCCGGTGGTCCGTGTCTGCTAAATTATACATCAGCCAGCCGGGGATAGGCAACAGGGACGGCAACAGGAACGGCAACAGTGACGGGCAGGGCGGGGGCGGGGGCGGGGGCGGGGGCGGGGGCGGGGGCGGGGGCGGGGGCGGGGCTACAGAGTGGCCGACAGGAGACTCGTCCGGTCACGGACAGGCCGGGCACGGTCTGCGCTGACAGCACCTGTAGCGGCAACCAGGCGCCTCTGCCGTGAGCCCCGGTCTCTGAAAGCACTTAGAACAATCATCATAAAATGTGGCTTAGTGTACTGAAACTACGGCCCAAGAACTACGGAACTAACGAACTAACGGAACTACGGAGCAGCGCTACCTTATGTCCAACGTTCCTCAAGTACTTCACAAGAAGAGTACCCATCGCCTTTCTCTGTCCCTGCCGCTATACAAGGATAAGTGTGGAACTTTGGCTCGTTAACAGCTTCAAGTTTCGCCGGTATTTACCTGCCTCGATGTGGCCCTTTGCCGTACTTATAAAATCAGTTTTGTTCCGCATACTCTAAGGTGTGCTGTACATCGTTTATCAACTCGGCTTTTCTGACCTTTACTCTAAGTGTCTCCCGCCTGCCCGAATATGCCACCTTTCTTCTCATGGCATTTCCGTCTTGCCTGCATATGGCTTCGAACACGTTGACCTGAGACTGCGACTGAGACGCCCTCGCGCTCCCACCTTATTCACTCCGTCCCTCTCTCCCATCCTCCCCTGCTCTCCTGCTCTGCTGCTCTCCCCTCCTCTCTCCATATCCCTCCTCCCCTCTCTCTCTCCCTCCGCCCACCCTCTGCCGAGCTGAGCAGACCCCAGGCGCCGACTGCTTTTCCGCAGCCCTCAGACTATTGATTTGTTGCCATAGCAACCGCGCAAGAACTTTGGTGGCGATGCATGTATCGTAAATGGCAAAAATATGATCCAGCTGCGACGCGAACATGACCAAGCTGTGGTCCCAGCCCGAGCAGTGTGAATACTGTGGCACATATCGATATTCAGTGGCGGGATGGCCAAAGAGAAGGCGGGACGCGGACCATCCGAAACATTTCGCTACTGCGGGAGGCTGTACGGCGCGCGTTTAAGTAGAGGAAAACAGAGGGAGATGGAGTTGACCGCCGCGAACATGTCATGAATGCAGTCGTTGATTCGAAGTAGCAGTTGTGGTAAGTTGACGTGGTCTTCGCCTGCTAATATGTGCCCTGTACAAGGCACATGTAGCACGTCTACAGTTGTTAATCCATTTGGACGTAGAATCATAACAGATACGATACAAATCCTATAATTTTAGGAAAGTATATCAACAGAGGAATTCTACGCTGGAGCATGCTAGTGAGCAATATAAAAAAAGATGAACCACCGGCCAATATGACTGGTCGTAACACGATTCAAGACCAGCAACTCAAGCCACAAAGAAGGTCCCATACACACAGACACTTTGTGGATTTGCTTAGCTTGCAACTCAAGTATAAACGCTCCCGGCACTAGGACACGTTCAAGTATCTCATAAACTGCCAAGCCTTCTACTAGCCATTTTTTTCCCGGACCGGCCTATAGCCATTTTCCGGGAAAGTACCATACTAGCCATTTTGTGGGGGTGGGGAGGGGGGGGAGGGGAGTGGTTCTCGCCCACCCCGTAGTCCAGCCCATAGCTATATGCCGCCGCGGGTGGGGAGGAGAACCACTCTCCTCCGGGGCTGGGAACCGAATGACTTGCGCCAGTAGCCAGACTCGAACCCGGAACCCTTGGATTCCGAGTCCGACGCTCAACTGAGCCACCCGGCCCAACTGAGCCACCCGGCCCCCTCTACTAGCCATTTTAGAACTAAGATGTTCCAGTCACTCTCTTCCGCAAGTAGTCGACGGAGAGTGCATGCGCGCAAGAGGGATATAAGTGCAGCTGATATCGAGTCAGAGTCCACTGATCATGGCACATTTGTGTCGTTTCAAGACGCAACAACTTCATATCACTTCCGTAACAAGAATGGTGGCATGGAACAGACTGGGTGCTCACCTAACGTATGTAAATATAGACGGTGGTTACACAGCCGTAAATCTCAGAATCAAAGCCATACACGACCGTTTTCTGGTCTGTCGAGGAGCGTACTGTCGCCAGAAACGCCTCGGAGCGTCTCGCTGCATTTCACGAGCGATGTAAGCCCACCAATCGAGCCGGCTATCCGGCCGCCGCCCAGACGAGACGCTCCATATTTGCGTGCAAAACGTCGGAAGCGTTCCGGCTGTCATTTCCGTGCCGCTTCCGGCGCGGAGTCACGCCGCGCAATCTCTGGCCTGTTTGTCGCCGCTGTCACACGCCCCCCCCCCCGTCCATCCTCTGCCGCCGGGGCTGGGGCCGGGGTCGGGCGCGATCTCTGGCCTGTTTGTCACCGCTTTCACACGCCCCCCCCCCTTCCATCCTCTGCCGCCGGGGCCGGGGCCGGGGCCGGGGTCGGGCGCGATCTCTGGTCTGTTTGCCGCCGCTGTCACACGCCTCCCCCTTCCATCCTCTGCCGCCGGGGCCGGGGCCGGGGCCGGGGTCGGGCGCGATCTCTGGCCTGTTTGCCGCCGCTGTCACACGCCTCCCCCTTCCATCCTCTGCCGCCGGGGCCGGGGCCGGGGCCGGGGTCGGGCGCGATCTCTGGCCTGTTTGCCGCCGCTGTCACACGCCTCCCCCTTCCATCCTCTGCCGCCGGGGCCGGGGCCGGGGCCGGGGTCGGGCGCGATCTCTGGCCTGTTTGCCGCCGCTGTCACACGCCTCCCCCTTCCATCCTCTGCCGCCGGGGCCGGGGCCGGGGCCGGGGTCGGGCGCGATCTCTGGCCTGTTTGTCACCGCTTTCACACGCCGCCCCCTTCCATCCTCTGCCGCGGGGGCCGGGGCCGGGGCCGGGGTCGGGCGCGATCTCTGGCCTGTTTGCCGCCGCTGTCACACACCCCCCTTCCTCTGTCGCCGCGGCCGGGGCCGGGGTCGGGGTCGGGGCCGGGGCCGCCGAGTGGCTGTCCTGCTCGTTGGGCGGTCACCAGCGTCGATAGCGGCGCGTCGTCGGCGACAGACGGGATCGCCCGCGGCTGATAGCGGCGATGTTGGCTGAGAGCGGCGCTGTCGGCCCGTCACAGACCCCGATTGGCTTGTCACCCGCGGCGACGGCGGCCCGGCGGCGGCCCGGACCGGACCGGACCGGACCGGACCGGACCGGCATACAGGCTCTCAGAGAGGAGCGCTGCGCTGGGAATCCGCTGTCAGAACTTCAACACCTTGGAGTGGAGCTCATCAATGCAGTTTTAATATGGTTGTATTTTTCGACAGAACCTGGTTCCAACTCAGCAGCCGCCTGAGCGCGGGCTGGACAGCTGCTCGTTCGTTAATTACAGATTCAGGGGCTGAGTGGTGCTGGTAGGGGTGCCTGGCCACGCGGGAAACCCGCACTTGCGTGTCATTCTCACACAATCCACGGGTCATAAAACTAATTACGATATCAGCCAGCACGATATGGATTTTGGCATAGAGATGACACATTGGATGCATGCTCAATAGCTCAGGAATCTACCTGCGCCCATTACCAACTGTGGTGCTGCGTTGTTACTTGTTGAAAAACCAAAGAAAAGGGAATGTAAACAGTAGAAAAGAAAACGGCACATTATGCAGTGTAAGGCTAATATGATTTCATTAATTTTTATGTCGACGTTATGTCGATTTTTTTATGTTATTTTGTATGTTATGTCGATGTTAATTTATTGACTCAGTCAGAAGAAACACACAGGCTGAGTACGAGCACATCTTACTGTCAGGCTCTGGCCAAGTGACGTAATTCAACAACACAACTTTGCGTTATATCGACGGAACCGTGAGCGTCACAGAGCTCACTGTACGTCGTTAGAGGACTGTAGCTCACTGTACACAGAGCTCACTGTACATTGTTAGCGGGTTCCATCACACGTGACGCGTGCACTGTGTGTGCGTGACGCGTGACGCGTGCACTGTGTATAGTTCACTCCGACCGGAGCCGCTGCCGCCGTCCACCTCAGCAGACCGCCGTCAACCTCAGCATACCGCCGTCCACCTCAGCAGACCGCCGTCCACCTCAGCAGACCGCTGTCAACCTCAGCAGACCGCCGTCCACCTCAGCATACCGCTGTCCACCTCAGCATACCGCCGTCCACCTCAGCAGACCGCTGTCCACCTCAGCAAACCGCTGTCCACCTCAGCATACCGCTGTCCACCTCAGCAGACCGCCATCCACCTCAGCAGACCGCTGTCCACCTCAGCAGACCGCTGTCCACCTCAGCATACCGCCGTCCACCTCAGCAGACCGCCGTCCACCTCAGCATACCGCCGTCCACCTCAGCAGACCGCCGTCCACCTCAGCAGACCGCCGTCAACCTCAGCATACCGCCGTCCACCTCACCAGACCGCCGTCCACCTCAGCAGACCGCTGTCCACCTCAGCAGACCGCCGTCTACCTCAGCAAACCGCCGTCCACCTCAGCAGACCGCCATCCACCTCAGCAGACCGCTGCCAACCTCAGCAGACCGCTGTCCACCTCAGCAGACCGCCGTCCACCTCAGCAGACCGCTGTCCACCTCAGCAGACCGCTGTCCACCTCAGCAGACTGCTGTCCACCTCAGCAGACCGCTGTCCACCTCATCAGACCGCTGTCCACCTCAGCAGACCGCTGTCCACCTCAGCAGACCGCTGTCCACCTCAGCAGACCGCTGTCCACCTCAGCAGACCGCTGTCCACCTCAGCAGACCGCTGTCCACCTCAGCAGACCGCCGTCAACCTCATGGCAGTGTACAGTGCAGCCGACCGGAGCTGCTGCCGCTGCCGCTGTCTGCACTTCAGCAGACCGGAGCTGCTGCCGCTGCCGCTGTCTGCACTTCAGCAGACCGGAGCTGCTGCCGCTGCCGCTGTCTGCACTTCAGCAGACCGGAGCTGCTGCCGCTGCCGCTGTCTGCACTTCAGCAGACCGGAGCTGCTGCCGCTGCCGCTGTCTGCACTTCAGCAGACCGGAGCTGCTGCCGCTGCCGCTGACTGCACTTCAGCCGACCGGAGCTGCTGCCGCTGCCGCTGACTGCACTTCAGCAGACCGGAGCTGCTGCCGCTGCCGCTGTCTGCACTTCAGCAGACCGGAGCTGCTGCCGCTGCCGCTGACTGCACTTCAGCAGACCGCGAGCGTAGGACGCTGTCATGGTGCTACGCCGGCCACACTCCTATACTCTATACACGGCATCAGTGTTTGAATGGCTGCCACGCGCGCACGCGAAAATCGACCGTTCATTATTGAGCGCTGCACTGAGCGAAGGATGAATAATCGATGCGGTCATCGGTCAGTGGGGAGGGCGTCGGATCAAAGGGTCCCTCTGCTTTCGTCATGCCGAGATGGCCGCTGGGACCGGCAGCGCTTGACTCTCAGTCGGAGAGATCCGTCACTGACGTTCTATCGCTGAGACCCGTCACTGACGTTCTATCGCTGATATCCGTCACTGACGTTATATCGCTGATATCCGTCACTGACGTTCTATCGCTGATATCCGTCACTGACGTTCTATCGCTGATATCCGTCACTGACGTTATATCGCTGATATCCGTCACTGACGTTCTATCGCTGATATCCGTCACTGACGTTATATCGCTGATATCCGTCACTGACGTCATATCGCTGATATCCGTCACTGACGTTCTATCGCTGAGACCCGTCACTGACGTTCGTCGCTGATATCCGTCACTGACGTTCTATCGCTGCCGTAGCACGAGCAAGAGCGAAGTTTCTGGCTGGGATGATGAGGCATCGGGTCCATCGGGTCGATGGGGTCCATCGGGTCCATCGGGTCCATCGTGTCCATCGACGATGTGCTCGTCTCAACCACTGTTCGTTAAAGTTGGGAGACATTTTAGGGTAGAAGGAGGATTTTGCAACTTTTACTCCACCAACATCATATTTTGTGTGATTAATGTGCTGGTATAACATCATGCTCCCAATTGACTGGGTGCACTATGGAACGCGTTCTCCATTGCTGGAGTTGGGCTTGCCATTGTTATATTGCCATTGTTGTATTGCCATTGTTGAGCTGGTTCACCTTAGTCTGGCAAACAGCGCAGGCTCCAAACGATGCACGTCCAAAGTCAACACCGTCCAGTGCTGACAGTCTATCGCTCCGACCATATTCCGACCGACAATACTGGCTCTTTTGTTCCCTGGCTACTGAAGTTGTCACTTGAAAATTGAGATCCTCCACAAACGTTACGACGGACTGAGCACTACAAGGCAATCTGTTTTCCGCCCTCATTTTACTGCCCAATCCGAGTCATTGTTATCATAGTGTTATGTACACAATATCGTGGAATCAACTGTGTCTTGGTGCTATAACATTGCATCGGCTTGTGTTTTCAGAAAATAATCAATCAGCTTATTGCCACTGCCGCTCCCTGCAGCCGGCCTGGTGCTCCGGGCGTGTGGGAGGGCAGGGAGAGCGCTGGGCGCGCGGTTTGGAGGGGGCGGGGCGCTCGAGGTTTCGCAGCCAGCCAGACAGTGATGGCCCTCACCTCAACATTAATGCGGCCGGTGAAACATGCAGGTCGGTGAAACATGCAGGCCGGTGAAACATGCAGGCCGGTGAAACATGCAGGCCGGTGAAACATGCAGGCAGGTGAAACATGCAGGCCGGTGAAACATGCAGGCCGGTGAAACATGCAGACGGGTGAAACATGCAGGCCGGTGAAACATGCGGGCCGGTGAAACATGCGGGCCGGTGAAACATGCGGGCCGGTGAAACATGCGGGCCGGTGACACATGCAGGCCGGTGAAACATGCAGGCCGGTGAAACATGCAGGCCGGTGACAGGCTCAGAGCCATCAGCACCATCCTCGGACAGAGGAAGGGAGGATTGCCTGTGGACCGGACAGAGGAAGGGAGGGTTGCCTGTGGACCGTCCAGAAGAAGGGAGGGTTGCCTGTGGACCGGACAGAGGAAGGGAGGGTTGCCTGTGGACCGTCCAGAGGAAGGGAGGGTTGCCTGTGGACCGTCCAGAGGAAGGGAGGGTTGTCTGTGGACCGGACAGAGGAAGGGAGGGTTGCCTGTGGACCGGACAGAGGAAGGGAGGGTTGCCTGTGGACCGTCCAGAGGAAGGGAGGGTTGCCTGTGGACCGTCCAGAGGAAGGGAGGGTTGTCTGGGGACCGTCCAGAGGAAGGGAGGGTTGTCTGGGGACCGGACAGAGGAAGGGAGGGTTGCCTGTGGACCGGACAGAGGAAGGGAGGGTTGTCTGGGGACCGTCCAGAGGAAGGGAGGGTGGCCTGTGGACCGTCCAGAGGAAGGGAGGGTTGCCTGTGGACCGGACAGAGGAAGGGAGGGTTGTCTGGGGACCGGACAGAGGAAGGGAGGGTTGTCTGGGGACCGGACAAAGGAAGGGAGGGTTGTCTGGGGACCGGACAGAGGAAGGGAGGGTTGTCTGGGGACCGGACAGAGGAAGGGAGGGTTGCCTGTGGACCGGACAGAGGAAGGGAGGGTTGCCTGTGGACCGGACAGAGGAAGGGAGGGTTGTCTGGGGACCGGACAGAGGAAGGGAGGGTTGTCTGGGGACCGGACAGAGGAAGGGAGGGTTGTCTGGGGACCGGACAGAGGAAGGGAGGGTTGCCTGTGGACCGGACAGAGGAAGGGAGGGTTGCCTGTGGACCGGACAGAGGAAGGGAGGGTTGCCTGTGGACCGGACAGAGGAAGGGAGGGTTGTCTGGGGACCGGACAGAGGAAGGGAGGGTTGTCTGGGGACCGGACAGAGGAAGGGAGGGTTGTCTGGGGACCGGACAGAGGAAGGGAGGGTTGCCTGTGGACCGGACAGAGGAAGGGAGGGTTGCCTGTGGACCGGACAGAGGAAGGGAGGGTTGCCTGTGGACCGGACAGAGGAAGGGAGGTGGAGAGGCTCTCCACTAACATAGAGCAGAGGAGGAATGTCGATATGACGGGCGGTAGTACCCACAATGTACTTATACGCTAATAATAATGATGTTAGCTGAATAGTTCGCGATATTATCGCTGGGCGTTATTTGCACTATTTTTTACAAATAAATTTAGTCCGAATGTTTTGATGGGGTGGATTTCCGAGATCAGGACCGACGCTAAGCTGGGCTTATTGCGCGGACCCTGACCCCACCATCTGATCGCGCAATTCCAGTCACCGGCAGAATTTAGTGTCGAAAGTTTAACGTCCCCCAACGACTGAGGACGGTTCGCCCAGCTCGCTGGCTTCATCTGACCTTCATCGCGGCCGCTGCCACCGGCCGCAGGTCATCCCCGCCAGGAGCAAATAGCGAGCGCCGAAGCGACTCGAACCCACCTTGCCAGGGTGGATTAAATTGTAAGCCCAGCGTTCTCCCGACTGAGCTAGACGGGCTATCAAAGTTATCGAGACTGGTGGGCTAACTGAGTCTGGATGGGGGAAGTGGGTGCATGAGCTGCAAAATGTGTTTTGTATAAATCAATTTAATGTGAAAGATACCGTGTTCGTATACATTAAAATATCCATTTCATTTAATTTATTTCGAATGGTCTCCATATGATGGCTCTTATGACTAAGGGCGAATCCAGGGGGGGGGCAACGGGGCCATGACCCCCCCCCCGACCGTTCAAGGGGGGGGGGGGGACTATGTTCCCCCCCAGACTTGAAGTATACTACATGCTTTATTTGCGTTTTTAGAACGGTACTGGGCAAATTTGGGCAAATTTGGGCAATTATAGCCAAATTTGGCGCCGCTGTGTTTCCGCTATTCTCGAAAAACCTCAGGGGGAGGGGGTCAAAATGACAAATGACCCTATCAGGGCGAGGGTTAATTTATAACTTTAATAATTATCACGTTTACAGGTATCCTTGTTTCATTATTTCTATCCAGCACCATTTCGGTCAAGCAAGTCTACAATAGAACAATCGGTCTACATCCATCCCCTTTCCTGTAGGTCCTTGCCGTTCTTCCGGTTACAACGACGGAGGCGGAGAGGGTGTTGTTCAGTAAGGTGGAGAAGACTCTATCCTCTCTCCGAGCGACAATGACCGATCTCCGGATGGAGGCGCTGATCATGTGCGAAGCCCATCGCGAGACTTATAGGTCTGACCTATACGGATGACATTATGTCATCTGTCAGCGAAGTCGTTGACTTCTTTGCGCGATCGGGAAGTCGCCAGCTAGATTATTTCAGGCTGCCGCTGGCTGGCTGGCTGCCGCAGGTTTCTGTCATAGACTGTATGGCAATAATATGAGAAATGCAGCGTTCATCGTAGTAGGTATCGGTTACTTCGTCTGCGTGTGTCGTATCTATGAGCCCGCCGAGATGTGCAAATGGCCTCGAGGTCCGGGAGCAGGGGCACTTTTTTGTCAAGAACCTGGCAACGGAAGTTGATCATCCTATCCGCATGCGGTGCATAGATGGGTAGCTAAAGTTTCTTGAAATTCATATTTAATTTGACGCCATGATCGGGCCATCTGTATTATTGTTTTGAATGGCGGAAGTGCGACTGGTTCGATCATGTTTGACGTCCTCACCTTTAGCTCTTTTTTATCGGAGCGCAACGGATAACAACGGCAAACATTTGTGCAGCGAAATGCGTATTCATTTTTCCGGTCGGACCCTCTCCCTGGTTTACTATCCGAGATTCGGGGCTGGAAATTCTGAAGGAAACTACCATTTATTTGATACTCCAAGTTGTTTTAAATTTATATGTTAGCTTCTTTACACTAACATTTGTTTTCATTGACAGCAAAAAACTGTTCAAATCTAAGATACGCTTGTTTTTTGCCAAGGGTCGTCGAACCTTGTTGCAAAAAGTAGTTGGCCTCGAAGACGAACGGATGGATCCGTCCTTGCTTTTAAGGGCAAAGCCGGTTTGATTCAGCACACATTTTGTATGTTTTTTCCTTGCAGTCTGGGCATAGGCGTACACAAGGGGGGGGGGGGGGGGGCGCAAACGGGGCAATTGCTCCCCCTGAAGGTCTGTACGTGCCCTCTTTGGTCGAAATAATGAATGATTTGTATATTTTTTTAGGAGAAAAATGGTGAAAATATGCCCTTTTAAAAATATAGTGGGCCAAATCCGGTGAGTTTGTTTTTGGTGGGGATACTTTATGTCCCCCTGAGCAAAAATTGCCCCCTCCTGGAGTAAATCCTGGGTACGCCACTGAGTCTGGAACGAAAAGATAGGTACACCTTTTTCGATATCCCAAAAGGTCGAAAAGCTAAAAAAAAACACAGAAATAATTAGAAATCGTGCGTTTGCAAAATAAAGTGGCCCAATTCCGGGGAGAAATTCGAAATTGGGGGTACCTAAGTAAGGTCTGCTCAAACTGGTTGCCCCCCCCCCACCCAAAAAAAACGGCCGGTTGGATCCGCCCTTGCTTATGACCACGAGTCAATACAAAGTATGGGATAAGACACAGAATAACATGCGATACAAGATCAAATATAAAGATCCAGAGACAGGCCGTGAATGTAATATACACTGAGAAAAAAATGACTCTGTGCCACCTTGGACGCTTTGTCAGCACGTTCAGAACTCTTCATTTATTCCCTGTGCTCACATCAAAACGTCTGTAGGACGCTTCTATTATGTAACCCCGAGTTGTGTCTGCATTTAACATGGGCATTTAACATTTAGAAGGATCATTTGGTGAGATTAGAGTTTTTGAGGAGATACTAATTTACTCCTTCAATACTCTGTTCGTATGCTTCTTAATCACTCTTTTATTTACTCTTCTAGAAAACTCGATCCCTATAAAGTATACCACCCCTAAACCCATCAGTAACTCTTCTGTCATTTTTGCACAGCCACACAGCGACAGTTTTAGAAATGTCAGTTCTCAATAGATGGTAGTGCAGAAACAATATATATTTTTTTGCTATGTTTTTCCTTATTCTTTGCCTCGCGTTTACTCGTAGCATTTTGATGATGAGCCATTCAAGTGTCTCGCAACTCTTTCCACACATTCTTATGAGTCTTTCGTTTGCATGTTATCTTTCTTTGTGGAATCGTCCTCAGTTTGCTTAAAGGGAGTGTGCCTACTGTTTTGGAATGTCAAAAATATTTTTCATACGGTAAGTAGCTGTTGGTTTGATTGTTGTATATGATGAAATTCACATCCGGAGCCCCTTTAGTTGAATTTTCACTTATGTTGTTTTTTGTTTATTTTTGTTTCAATATCTATAAAACGATCGCCACTATGGTGATGTTATGTAAAACGGCGCACATAAGACAATATAATTACGGTCACATCATGCAAGATAGAAAGACGAGTTTTGCACCGCACGTTCTTGCCACTGTGAACTTTATTATGTGCAAGTTTCGTAGCTCTAAATTGATATCTTCTTCAAAAAATGGCCATCGGCCATCATCGAAATGGCCATCATCGAAAAACATGATGGCCGTCCAGTTTCTGTTCGGCTGCTGCTATCAGCGTGCACGAGCTGTTTTGTTGAATTGCCATTGGCCGGCGCTAACAATATGCTAGCAGTTTAATCGATAGTTGCAGTGCTTATAGTAGCGGAAGCCCTCTGGAGTCTACCCGATAACTTTTTGCTCCCAAGCAAATTCCTGGAGTCTTTGAATATCTCAGCAACTAGGGTGAATCTGGAGAAATGAAGTATTGGTTCAATTCAGAAAATTGGGTTCTATAGACCAATGTCAATAACCCCAACTAAGCGATGTGAGTAGGCACACTCCCTTTAAACTAGAAAGCATTGCTGACTACCCAATGCTATATATATATATATATATATATATATATATATATATATATATATATATATATATATATATACAAGTAAAGTCAGTGCGAACGGAATTTTGACCCACTTTACCCGTTCTCCAATTCATCCCATGGCTGCGCAATGGTCCGAACGGGCCGACGCGGCCTTACCCTAACCAAACCAAACAAAAGTGCGAACGGCTATCGGAGACCCAGTTCCATAAAACTCTGAACTGACAGACGGATAAAACAATTGCGGTTGATGTTAAACGATGTTAAGGACATGTATACTGGAGGTAATACAGAAGGGGTACCCTGGTGGTTACATTACGCCGAAAGTTCGACGGCGCGATTAAAGGATTTGGGCAGAGTAATGATTAGTTTTGAAAGAGTTTTAGCAGGACCGGAGGGAGCTTTGGAAGTGTAATTTCGAGTAAACCAGAGTTCGAAGATTGTCAGGGAAGATTTCTAGACAAATTGTGTTTGTAAGAATATATTATAAAAGTCAAAGCAGAGTTTTGGAAGCGTAGATAAGAGTAAGCCAGAGTTTGAAGAGAGTCAAGGAAGAAAAGCCTGAGTTTGAAGAGAGTCAAGGCAGAGTTAGCAGAATATTGGAAGAGGTCCGGTAGCATTACACATCAGAATGTAATGATGTAATGAGAGCTTCCAGATTTTTTGACAGGACTCGGTGTCGTGAAAGAGCTTTGGCCCGAACCAAAAATGACAACTCTCCCCAATGCGCTTCCAAGAGTCAACTTTTTCTCAGTGTACATTCCAGTCACTCGGCATGGTCCGGCGCCCTCAGCCAGGTCACGGCTTCCCTTCTACAGCCAGCCGAGCTCTTGGCTTCCTGAACATCGGCAGGGACCACGTTCCACAGCGAGAGCACCTTGTATCCAAAGCACCGGTTGGCCAACTCGGTGCACACACGTGGAAGCTGCAGCAGTCCAGCTCGGCTGTGGCCCGAGTGACGTCCCTGCCGGACACCCCACGGCGGTGGTGCTGATGTACGGCCGGTGGCAGCGGCCGCGGTGAAGGTCAGACGAGTCTATCATTCATCATTTCATTTATTTCGAATGGTCTCCATGTGATGGCTCTTATGACCAAGAGTCAATACAAGATATATAGTAAAACACAGGGTAAAATGGAACACTGGATAAAATACATAGACAATCCGTTCAGAAACAAGTCGCGAACATATGACACAATCATTCTAGTCACCTGGCATGGTCTCGCGCCCTCAGCCATGCCTCCGCCTTCCTTCTACTTCCAGCTGAGCTTTTGGCTTCCTTTACATCCGTAGGAGCCATGTTCCACAGTGAGAGCGCCCTGTATCCAAAATACCGTCTGGCCATTTCGGTGCGCACGCGCGGAAGCTGGAGCTGTCCAGCGGCTGCGGCCCGAGTGTCCCTGACAGACACGTCACTGCGGTAACTTATCGAGTTTCGTAGACACTGAGGTGCATACTGGTGACTAAACAGCCGATGGAGCATTGCGATATCTCGCTCGCACACGCGCATGTCAATCGATGCCCACTGCAGCTTCTCAAGAAGTGGAGTGACATGCTCTGATCTACGAGCGGAGAACACGACGCGAGCGCAGTGATTCAGCACCTTCTGCACGCGTTTTTCTGCGTCACACCACACCCGCCCCACACAGTGATACAATACATGATATGAGGGATGACTAGCGATTCTATCAAAAATTTCTTAACATCATATGAAAGACTATGCGACAGTTTTGAAAGACCGCGCAACGTAGCGTAGCAACGGCGCACCACGAGTGATACATGTGATTCCCATGTGAGATGGGCATCGACTATGATTCCTAATATTTTGGCTTTGGATGAGGGGACCAGAGTGGCGCCGTTGAATGTAACTGAAAAATTGTTCGGTATCTGGCGCTGACGTGTTTTGACAAGCAAAATCTCTGTCTTTTTGACAAAATCTCAAGCAAAAACTATGCGAGCACAGTGATTAAGAACCTTCTGTAAACTTTTTTTTTTCTGCGTTACACCACACCCACCCGATACAGTGATACAATACATAATGTGGGGAAAAGCTATAGCGATTCTATAACACATTTGTTAACATCATGTGAAAGACTATTTTGCCATTTTGAAAGACGTTGCGTAGCAACGGCGCACACCGAGTGATACTTGTGCCTCCCATGAGAGATGAGAATCAATGATAATCCCTAATACTTTGGCTTTTGATGAGGGAACCAGAGTGGCGCTGTTGAAGGTAACTGAACAGTTACTTAGTATTTAGCGCTGACGTGTTTTGATAAGCAAAATCTCTGTTTTGTTGGGGTTACGTTTTAAACTATTGGCAACAAACAAAACGTGTGCCGCTTCCAATGTGTCTTCTACCTGCTGCTTTAGAGTTTGGATGTTGCCGGGCTCGCATCAGTGGATGAACTGTACAATGTATGGACATTATCGCCATACATTACCATTTTGGCGTCAGTGAAGTAACAGGAAGTCGTTTGTGAACAATAAGTATAGAGGATTGGCCCAAGAAGAGACCCCTGTACTACGCCGTGCGAAACTGGAGCGTTGTCGCTGTTCTGCACACGCTGTGAGCGCTCATTTAACCAGTCACGAAACCAATGCGCATCAATACGTACCACCCGATCTTCTCCAGGAGCCGGCGATGCGGGACGCTGTTAAATGCTTTCGATGTGTCTGCTGTTATCAGACTAGTGATCTTTACTTCATCTACGTTGCTAACAACACAGCCCACAGCGTCCAACATCGCCGACTCAGTAGAGTGCCCAGGCCGGAAACCATGCTGCTCCTTGCCAAGAATGCAGTGACTAAGCAGGTAAGACATCAATTGATTACAAATCACTCGCTCAGTCCCTTAGCCACGGTCGGGAGAATCGATATTGGTCTATAGTTATTGGGGTCGACAACAGAGCCCGCCTTATTAAGCGGTATGACCGTGGCTACTTCCCTCGCACTCGCCACGGTCGATCGTTTACAATGTGCAGTAAGTGTGGTGCGATAACAGGAGACGCTAAACGGATCATAGCAATAGTAATGCCATCATGAGCGCGGCGCCTCCTACCGGCTGCCGCCTCGCGCGTCGCTCCTCCGTTTCGTCGAGTTTTAGTGCGGATTTAAGTGTTTGTTCACAACAAGTTTTGTCACTCATCAAGAAACATATTTTGTGGATCGAATACAGTGATTTTTAGTGCAGTTGTGAGACTTGTACAGTGCAAAATAGCCTTTTTCATCTGTCGAAAATCTCCCAGAACTTCAGCCATGGCCCTTGTCGAACGGCACCGTCCTTCTACCGTTCTCTACCCAGTTCTGCTCACCAATCAGCTCGCCGGATTTACTTCTACCCGAATCTCAACGTCGCCGCCGACGATCGCCCAGACGGGGCCGGGTCCGGCCCGCTCCGCTCCGGTCCCCGTCGAACGACGGACGGCCATAAATCTCCCGCCCGGCGCCCCGAGGAGGGTAGGAGGGGCGGAGTAAGGCGGCGCTACAGGGGGAGAAGGGCCGGCCGCATAGTCCAAGCACGTCGACTCCGTGCTATCTACGACGAGCACCACCATCGTCAGGACTACGGCCGAGCCCTGATCCCCCTCTCGGACCCTGGACTCGCCCCTGGCATAGAGGAGAGTCCAGTGGTCCAAACCCGGGGCAGACCGGGCCTGACAGCCGACGGCTGTCAGGAAGACTCTGGAAGTGACAGCTTCCGCCGTGTAAAGGGTCACCTGCCACCATCACAAGAACACCACGCCGATGTCAACCACCCAGTTCGACCGGATGGACCGGAGCGTCAAATGCCGACCAATCAAGATCCGCCGCTGCTTCGTGACCGACGACGTGACGAGCTTCTTCTGACATCTCTCAACGTCCAGTCACTTCTGCCCAAGATTCTCCCACTCCGTTGTGAGATATCTGACACGGGAGCAGACATCATCATCCTCTCGGAGACCTGGCTGAAGCCGCGTGTGCCCAATCGTCTCGTGGCGTTTCCCGGATATCAGCTGATCAGAGCCGACCGAGCTGGCGGTCGCGGCTTTGGGGGCGTGGCGATTCTAGCCCGCGATGGCTTTCAGATAAAAGCCCTACCCAAGCCTGAGCCTGACAACTCGACCACAAAACTTGAGACAGTCTGGGCCCGCGTGAGCGTTGGGCGTGACAGAGGCATTGTCATATGTGCCATGTACCGTCCTCCCTCACCTGCTGGCGCCCAGCTGACGGCCGACCTTGAGCAGCTTGAGTCGGAAATACAGACCGTCCTGACGGACAACCGCGGTCTTCTCGTCTTAGCCGGCGACCTCAATTGTGACTTACGGGTGACCACTGGGAACACGCCCGGCGGTCATCTCACCAGACTGTTCCAGAAGTATTCACTGTCACAGACCATCAGTGACGCGACGTATCCCGGCTCCGGGTCTGTGCTCGACGTCATCGTTACCAACTGTGCAGACATGGTGGTTCGAGCAGGTGTGCGTCAGTGTGATTTTAGTGACCATCATTCCACTCATGCCCTGATGCGCATTCGCAAATGCCGCCCGACCCCCGTTGCAGTGCAAACCCGTAGTTGGAAATCCATTGATATGGACAGGTTCCGTGCCCGGCTCGGTGGCGTGGACTGGTCCCCTGTTTTCGTCACTGACAATGTGCAGCGGCAGAGTGACTTTTTGATCGACCAACTTACAGCCGTACTGGACGAGCTGGCCCCGGTCCGAAGGGTCCGCATTCGTAACCCCCACCCGCCACCCGTCTCAGAGGGGACCCGGCGAATCATGGCGGAGCGGCGCGCGGCCCTACGGCAGGGAGACCGCGCGCGGTACAAGGAGCTTAACCGGCTGACCCGCTCGGCTATTCAGCGCGACTCACGAGACAACATTAGACAGCGCATAGCTGAGACGGGCCCAGGTTCCATGTACCGCTGCGTGCGTCCCATCATCGCCAGCAAGAGGAGCGCCCAGACAACCACTCCCGACATCGACCCTGATACACTCAACCGATACTTCGCGGAGATCGGCACCAAGACAGCCGCAGCCGTTGCCGCGGGAAAACCGGCCGCTGCTGCGGAACTGCCGATCCGCCTACCTCGGGTGGGGTCGGACGGGTTCGCTGTCCGGCCGGTGACCGGCGCCGAGCTGCAGGACACGGTGGCCAGAATGAACAGTAGTGGAGCGTGCGGTGCTGACGGACTGTCCATGGCGTTCTTTAAAAAGTGTTGTAGTGCTATCTGGCATGTCGTTTTATGCATTGTGAACACCAGTCTAACCACCAGCGTTGTACCAGATTCGTGGAAAGTCGCGGTTGTTCAGCCCATATACAAGTCATCGGGCTCCATCAGAGACCCTGCTAACTTCAGACCAATCTCACTCGTCCCTTGCTTGGCCAAAATAGTAGAACGTATTGTCCACAAGCAGCTGTATGCCTACTTCGATACAAACCATCTGTTCTCGTGCACACAACACGGCTTCCGACGCTTCCACTCTACCGAGACAGCTCTGATAAATGTCACAGACCGGGTGCTTCAGGGCATGGATCACGGCGAAATTTCTCTCCTTGTGCTGTTAGATTTAAGTAAATGCTTCGATGTTGTCAGCCACTCAAAACTGATCCAAAAACTAGAACTCTATGGCGTAGATAGCTCCTGGTTCACAAGCTACCTTTCAGACCACTACCAGCATGTCAGATTTAGCACTCCTGATGGACGCCAGCGTTCGTCCAAGGCGGTTAGAAACCCAATCGGAGTTTATCAGGGCACATCGCTAGGACCCCTTTTGTACAACATCTTCTCCAACGACCTTAGCCTGTTTATCGATGACAATGTTAGCATCACCCAGTATGCCGACGATACGCAAATTCTCGTTACCGGACATAAACGTGACATTGCCGATCTCATTCAGCGCATGGAGTCGACCCTGTGTACTTTGTTCCAGTGGTTCACCCAAAATCAAATGAAAGTCAACTCTAGCAAGACCCAACTGATCGTTTTTGGCACTCGTCAAATGCTCCAGGACCTCCCAAAAACTTCCATCTCTGTAAACGGTGTGACTGTAGAAGAGATACCGCGTGTTAAAAACCTAGGGATAGTGATGGATCGGTATTTGTCTTTCGAACCTCATATCAACCAACTGGCAGCAAAGTGCACTGGACTGTTGATTGGTCTCAGCCACGCGAAGCATTGCATCCCTCATGATGTGCTACCGACAATAGTGAACGGACTGGTGATTGCACTGATTCGCTACGGTATCGCTGTATACGGAAACGGTACCGCACAAGCAGTGACGCGCATACAAAAACTGCTCAACTTCTGTGCGCGAGTAGTATCAGGACGGCGCAAGTGTGATCACGTACGTGACGTATTACATGAGTTAAACTGGTTACCTGCCCAGGACCTCGTTATGTACCGCACACTATGTTTACTTAAAGTCATCATGACTCAGGGACAGCCGAGTGACCTTGCGCGCCACTTCCACACCGTTCAAAGTGTGAGGCAAAGATCGACCAGACAGGATGATCTACTGTCCATGCCTCGCATCAGAACCGAGTCAGGGAGGCGGCGGTTTGTTTATCGAGCCGCCCGAGCGTACAACGGCCTGCCGTCCGACACTAGGGAGACTAGTGTTGCGGTGTTCCGGAGGAGGATCACTGAACAGCTGGGTCTGGCACGGCGGCTATAGTGCGACATTTTTACATGTGTTTTATGTGCGATGTGTGTGAATGCTGTTTCCTCCTGATGTATCCATGTCATTAACGCGAGCACATGAAAAGCCAGCACATAGCTGGATGGGCTTGAAATATATTCTATTCTATTCTATTCCATCATCGTCACATGCCTTCGAGGCAGACATCTGTCTCACTGCCACAGAGAGCTCGGGTAGTGTTGCCGGGTACACCCGGAAAGCACCGCTCACTACACACCGCGGACGAGGGTCCAGCGGTTCAGCCGAGTCAGCCTGGGTCCCCACCTCAGCAGCGACTCGCGACCCACAGCTGGCATGGTGATTGTTCAGCCGGTTCACCCACCCCCGACCTGTGACCACTGGTGCGCAGGGGCGGATCCAGGGGGAGGGGCAACGGGGCCATGCCCCCCCCCCAGACCATTCAAGGGGGGAGGGGGGGTGGCAAACTATGCCCCCCCCCCAAGACGTGAAGTCTAATACATGTTATATTTGCGTTTTTAGAACGGTACTGGGCAAATTTGGCCAAATTTGGGCAATTTTTGCCACATTTGGCGGCGCCGCCGCTGTTTTTCCGCTATTCGCGAAAAACCTCAGGGGGGGGGGGGGGGGGGAATGGCAAATGAACCCCACCAGGGCGAGGGGTAATTTATAAGTTTAATACTTATCACGTTTACAGGTGTCCTTATTTCATTATTTCAATCCAGCAGCATTTCGGTCAAGCAAGTCTACAATAGAATAATCGGTCCAAATCCATCCTTTTTCCTGTATATCCTTCCCGTCATTCCGGTTACAACGGCGGAGGCGGAGAGGGTGTTCACTGTTCAGTAAGGTGGAAAAGACTATCCTCTCTCCGAGCGACAATGACCGAGCTCCGGATGGAGGTGCTGATCATGTGCAAAGCCCACCGCGAGACCTATAGGTCTGACCTATACGGATGACATTATAATGTCATCTGTCAGCGAAGTCGTTGACTTTTTTGCGCGATCGGGAAGGCGCCATCTATATTATTTCAGGCTGCCGCTGCCTGGCTGGTTGCCACAGGTTCCTGCCATAGACTGTATGGTTGCAATTTGAGAAATGCAGCCATCACCGTAGTAGGTATCGGTTACTTCGTCTGCGTGTGTCGTATCTATGAGCCCGCCGAGATGCGCAAATGGCCTCGAGGTCCGGGAGTAGGGACATATTTTTTTTCAAGAACCTGGCAACGGAAGTTGATCATCCTATCCGTATGCGGTGCATAGATGGGTAGCTAAAGTTTATTGAAATGCATATTAAATTTGACGCCATAATCGGGTCATCTGTATTATGTATTGTTTTGAATGGCGGAGGTGCGACTGGTTCCATCATGTTTGACGTCCTCGCCTTTAGCTCTTTTTTATCGGAGCGCAACAGAAAACAACGACAAACATTTGTGCAGCGAAATGCGTATTCATTTTTCCGGTCGGACCATCCCCTCGGTTTACTATCCTAGATTTGGAGCTGGAAATTCTGAAGAAAACTACCATTTATTTGATGCTCCAAGTTCTGTTTAAATTTCTATGGCAGCTTCACTGACATCCATATAATACCTAGACAGCCATCTTGCACCGTCCGGCCGTTCCAACATTGTGTGGTGGCGCCACCACTAACTCACCAGCCCTGGGGGGCAAAGCATCGCGGCGCGCCATGGGGACCAATGTATACATGGCAGATTTGAACGGCGCCCTGACTGGGCTACGCTTGGAAGAAGTGGTGCAAAGTAGCATCGTATTATTCGCTGGAGATTCTAGATTGAGGAAAAATGAATTATAAGGTTCCACCTGGTCATGGAATTTCTGGAGAGCAGCTGAAATGATCGGTTACCCATGGCCTTATTTGGGATGTAACAACCACGTTATACCGTTCACTTTCCGTTGCAAATGCGATCTAAGTTTAGTATGTGAAGTACATGAAGCTTAGATCGCATTTGCAACGGAAAGTGAACGGTATAACGTGTTTTTACACCCCAAATAAGGCCATGGTAACCGATCATGTCAGCTGCTCTCCAGAAATTCCATGACCAGGTGGAACCTTATAATTCGTTTGGGCTCAATCTAGAATCTCCAACGAATAATATGATGCTACTTTGCACCACTTTTTCCAAGCGTATCCCAGTCAGGGCGCCGTTCAGATTTTCCATTTATACATTGGTCCCTATGGCGCCCGCGATGTTTTGCCCCCCCCCCCCCCCCCCCCCCCCCCAGAACGGCTGACGCCACCACACAGGGTGGGAACGGGCGTCCGGCGTATGCGGCGCGCGAGTTGGCTGTCTAGGTATTATATTAATGTCAGTGGGTAGCTTCTTTTCACTAACATTTGTTCATTGACCGCAACAAAACTGTTCAAATCGAAGCTATTCTTTTTTTTTGCAAGGGTCGTCGAACCCTGTAGCAAAAAGTAGCTGGCCCCGAAGACGAACGGATGGATCCGTCCTTGCTCGGGCAAAGCCGGCTTGATTCAGCACACATTTTCACGTGTTTTTCCCTTGCAGTTGGGAACGAAAACATAGGTACACCGTTTCGATATCCCAAAAGGTCGAAAAGCTAAAAATAAATAAAAACATACAGAAATCATTAGAAATCGTGTGGTTGCAAAACAAAGTGGCCCAAATCCGGGGAGATTTTCGAAATTGGGGGTACCTAAATAAGACCCGCTCAAACTGGTTGCCCCCCCCAAACAAACAAAAACGTCCGACTGGATCCGCCCTTGCTGGTGCGTTGCTCCTCCGCGATGGTTCACCCACTCCCGACCTGTGACCACTGGTGCGTCGCTCCTCCGCGATGAAATGAGGAAACGCCGGATATCCCTCCACGTGGTGCGTCACGAGTTGCGGAACAACTCCGCGAAGAATGCCGATCGAGCGCGGTACAGGTCTCCCTTCACGGCATTCCGACGCGATCGATAGACTTGGCGGTTCTCCGGTGTAGGGTCGCGTACATACTCGGCACGGACCTCATCACGCTCACGCATGTCACTACGCAGCTGGTCGGCGTTCGTGAGCCACGGGCATGGCGGCTGGCGAGGTCTGAGTTACGATCACAGCCATTTTATTTCTTAGTTGAGCCGTTAATGTCACTGGCGTTTACGTCGGCTTTAAATATAGGACGGACCGCCAGTCGCCGCGCAGATCAAAGGGGCGACCACAGCATCCGCCAGCCGATGGATCGGCGAAACAGTCGCCCCGGGCAAAGGTCACCAGTGATGTACGACCAGAGGACGGAGAGTGAGGAGCGGAGGAGTCAACATTTAGGAGTTCTGAGCGAGCGTGTATTCTATCGATAGCTCCATCAGAAACGCCTCAGGGGTATTGTGAGGACCAGTTATATACGTAATGCTACTCACAACAGCATTTCGGAGTTATTTTTGTTTTTTTGTTCCAACTCTATCAAGGATAGGTCCATTGTCTTTCGTCAGCAGGTCATTCCGAACAATGTATGTGCATTCGTGAAGCTTTGGTTGTACGTGCACACTTGTGTTTTGTCCGCGTCACCTGCAGCTGCTCACTGCGTCCCTGTGTAATTCGCCGGCAGAGCTAACACCTATCTTCCGCCCGGGTATGTGCCGTCTACATACAGCTCATATCTCGGCGACCATCGCCATATTTCAATAGCAGACATTTTTCAAAATACGTACTTTTCGTGTTAGATTTTTACGTTTGAGCGACTGAAACATTGACAATATTCCCGCTCCAAAATAGGCAAGAAGGAATTACACGACAAAAACCAGACCGCAGCAGGCACACGTAAACAGTTTCTTTTTTGTTGTTGTTGTAAAAACATATATTTACATTAATTATGTCATATGATATTGTCACTGTTTAATGGATACGAGGCCAGTCAGTGACTTCCCTGCCGATGAGCGTATCCAAATTTGACACAGCTATTTGGGCATCAATTACACACATTGTGTACAAATTTTGACTTCAGACCTACAGACCTTTCAACCTACAGAGATGATCCGGCTCAGCCGAGTACGAGCCTACGTCTACTGTACGAGCCGAGTACGAGCCGAGTACGAGCCTACGTATACTGTACGAGCCGAGTACGAGCCTACGTCTACTGTACGAGCCGAGTACGAGCCTACGTATACTGTACGACCTACAGAGTGGATCCTGGCTCAGCCGAGTACCGTCTACTGTACGACCTACAGAGTGGATCCTGGCTCAGCCGAGTACCGTCTACTGTACGACCTACAGAGTGGATCCGGCTCAGCAGAGTACGAGCCTACGTCTACTGTACGAGCCGAGTACGAGCCTACGTCTACTGTACGAGCCGAGTACGAGCCTACGTCTACTGTACGAGCCGAGTACGAGCCGAGTACGAGCCGAGTACGAGCCGAGTACGAGCCGAGTACGAGCCGAGTACGAGCCGAGTACGAGCCTACGTCTACCCTACGACCTACAGAGTGGATCCTGGCTCAGCCGATTACCGTCTACTGTACGACCTACAGAGTGGATCCTGGCTCAGCCGAGTACCGTCTACCCTACGACCTACAGAGTGGATCCTGGCTCAGCCGAGTACCGTCTACTGTACGACCTACAGAGTGGATCCGGCTCAGCCGAGTACCGTCTACTGTACGACCTACAGAGTGGATCCGGCTCAGCCGAGTGCCGTCTACTGTACGACCTACAGAGTGGATCCCGCTCAGCCGAGTACCGTCTACTGTACGACCTACAGAGTGGATCCTGGCTCAGCCGAGTACGAGCCTACGTCTACTGTACGACCTACAGAGTGGATCCTGGCTCAGCCGAGTACGAGCCTACGTCTACTGTACGACCTACAGAGTGTATCCTGGCTCAGCCGAGTACCGTCTACTGTACGACCTACAGAGTGGATCCTGGCTCAGCCGAGTACGAGCCTACTTCTACTGTACGACCTACAGAGTGGATCCTGGCTCAGCCGAGTACCGTCTACTGTACGACCTACAGAGTGGATCCTGGCTCAGTCGAGTACCGTCTACTGTACGACCTACAGAGTGGATCCTGGCTCAGCCGAGTACGAGCCTATGTCTACTGTACGATTGAATGTCGTCTGCAGACGGCCAGAATGTCAGCACGATGACATGCTGTGGTCCAATGATTACCACGATCCTCACGTCTGCTCTCAGTCCCATATAACTTTTCTTATGTGGTAAAATTGGCCATCCTGACATAATACACAATTAGTAGTTAAATGCGGGCCGTAACGTTTCAGTCGGTTCTGCAGCTCGCGCAGTGTCTGAAATTCGGGGTCATCTCAGGTCGAGCTGCAGCACCGGTCGGTGGCCAGACGGCACGACCACCCGGTAATAGGCAGGGATCAGGTGAACCATAAAAGGCTCGCGCGCCAGACATCCAGCGCGCCGGGCTCCGCTCGTAAAGCTTTCGATGGCCCGCAGGAAACTTCTCAGAAAGGTTTGACAGCCTTTTCAGGCGCATTAGCCGCGCTGCATTGAGACGTTATATTACGGTGACTGCCGCGACACTTTCCACTTGAGCTTTTATGAATTGGAAACAGGGTGATATTACAGCGGTGTTTGATTTACCGGTTAGTTGAGTTTCGAGATATCTCTGTAGCGGTGACGTGGAAGCGAGACCTCATTGGAGTCACGGCTCGAATGGCTAGACAGCCTGCAAGACACCCGTTTCTACATTCCTAAATTATCGCTGGTAAAACGCAGTTACGAACAGTCACAGTCCGTATGATCGACCCTGACTCAGCTTGATTAATTGACTGATTGACTCAGAATGATGATTGACTCAGACGGACGGCTGAGACGCTCAGCCTGGCTGGCATGACACAATGTTTCGTAACAGCTAATGCCTCGCCTCGGGCCGGCCGTATACCACCTCCCAACACATCCTCCAAGGCACCCCGACTCCAACCCGGCCATCTCCCTACCGTCCTGTGAGATCAGGAACACCTCCCAACACATCCTCCAAGGCATGGCCCTGTCACCCCGACTCCAACCCAGCCATCTCCCTACCGTCCTGTGAGATCAGGACCACCTCCCAACACATCCTCCAAGGCATGGCCCTGTCACCCCGACTCCAACCCGGCCATCTCCCTACCGTCCTGTGAGATCAGGACCACCTCCCAACACATCCTCCAAGGCATGGCCCTGTCACCCCGACTCCAACCCGGCCATCTCCCTACCGTCCTGTGAGATCAGGACCACCTCCCAACACATCCTCCAAGGCATGGCCCTGTCACCCCGACTCCAACCCGGCCATCTCCCTACCGTCCTGTGAGATCAGGACCACCTCCCAACACATCCTCCAAGGCATGGCCCTGTCACCCCGACTCCAACCCGACCATCTCCCTACCGTCCTGTGAGATCAGGTCCACCTCCCAACACATCCTCCAAGGCATGGCCCTGTCGCCCCGACTCCAACCCGGCCATCTCCCTACCGTCCTGTGAGATCAGGACCACCTCCCAACACATCCTCCAAGGCATGGCCCTGTCGCCCCGACTCCAACCCGGCCATCTCCCTACCGTCCTGTGAGATCAGGACCACCTCCCAACACATCCTCCAAGGCATGGCCCTGTCGCCCCGACTCCAACCCGGCCATCTCCCTACCGTCCTGTGAGATCAGGACCACCTCCCAACACATCCTCCAAGGCATGGCCCTGTCGTCCCGACTCCAACCCGGCCATCTCCCTACCGTCCTGTGAGATCAGGTCCACCTCCCAACACATCCTCCAAGGCATGGCCCTGTCACCCTGACTCCAACCCGGCCATCTCCCTACCGTCCTGTGAGATCAGGGCCACCTCCCAACACATTCTCCAAGGCATGGCCCTGTCACCCCGACTCCAACCCGGCCATCTCCCTACCGTCCTGTGAGATCAGGACCACCTCCCAACACATCCTCCAAGGCATGGCCCTGTCACCCCGACTCCAACCCGGCCATCTCCCTACCGTCCTGTGAGATCAGGACCACCTCCCAACACATCCTCCAAGGCATGGCCCTGTCACCCCGACTCCAACCCGGCCATCTCCCTACCGTCCTGTGAGATCAGGACCACCTCCCAACACATCCTCCAAGGCATGGCCCTGTCACCCCGACTCCAACCCGGCCATCTCCCTACCGTCCTGTGAGATCAGGACCACCTCCCAACACATCCTCCAAGGCATGGCCCTGTCGCCCCGACTCCAACCCGGCCATCTCCCTACCGTCCTGTGAGATCAGGACCACCTCCCAACACATCCTCCAAGGCATGGCCCTGTCGCCCCGACTCCAACCCGGCCATCTCCCTACCGTCCTGTGAGATCAGGACCACCTCCCAACACATCCTCCAAGGCATGGCCCTGTCGCCCCGACTCCAACCCGGCCATCTCCCTACCGTCCTGTGAGATCAGGACCACCTCCCAACACATCCTCCAAGGCATGGCCCTGTCACCCCGACTCCAACCCGGCCATCTCCCTACCGTCCTGTGAGATCAGGACCACCTCCCAACACATCCTCCAAGGCATGGCCCTGTCGCCCCGACTCCAACCCGGCCATCTCCCTACCGTCCTGTGAGATCAGGACCACCTCCCAACACATCCTCCAAGGCATGGCCCTGTCACCCCGACTCCAACCCGGCCATCTCCCTACCGTCCTGTGAGATCAGGACCACCTCCCAACACATCCTCCAAGGCATGGCCCTGTCACCCCGACTCCAACCCGGCCATCTCCCTACCGTCCTGTGAGATCAGGACCACCTCCCAACACATCCTCCAAGGCATGGCCCTGTCACCCCGACTCCAACCCGGCCATCTCCTTACCGTCCTGTGAGATCAGGACCACCTCCCAACACATCCTCCAAGGCATGGCCCTGTCACCCCGACTCCAACCCGGCCATCTCCCTACCGTCCTGTGAGATCAGGACCACCTCCCAACACATCCTCCAAGGCATGGCCCTGTCACCCCGACTCCAACCCGGCCATCTCCCTACCGTCCTGTGAGATCAGGACCACCTCCCAACACATCCTCCAAGGCATGGCCCTGTCGCCCTGACTCCAACCCGGCCATCTCCCTACCGTCCTGTGAGATCAGGACCACCTCCCAACACATCCTCCAAGGCATGGCCCTGTCGCCCTGACTCCAACCCGGCCATCTCCCTACCGTCCTGTGAGATCCGGACCACCTCCCAACACATCCTCCAAGGCATGGCCCTGTCGCCCTGACTCCAACCCGGCCATCTCCCTACCGTCCTGTGAGATCAGGACCACCTCCCAACACATCCTCCAAGGCATGGCCCTGTCGCCCCGACTCCAACCCGGCCATCTCCCTACCGTCCTGTGAGATCAGGACCACCTCCCAACACATCCTCCAAGGCATGGCTCTGTCGCCCCGACTCCAACCCGGCCATCTCCCTACCGTCCTGTGAGATCAGGACCACCTCCCAACACATCCTCCAAGGCATGGCCCTGTCGCCCCGACTCCAACCCGGCCATCTCCCTACCGTCCTGTGAGATCAGGACCACCTCCCAACACATCCTCCAAGGCACCCCGACTCCAACCCGGCCATCTCCCTACCGTCCTGTGAGATCAGGACCACCTCCCAACACATCCTCCAAGGCATGGCCCTGTCACCCCGACTCCAACCCGGCCATCTCCCTACCGTCCTGTGAGATCAGGACCACCTCCCAACACATCCTCCAAGGCATGGCCCTGTCACCCCGACTCCAACCCGGCCATCTCCCTACCGTCCTGTGAGATCAGGACCACCTCCCAACACATCCTCCAAGGCATGGCCCTGTCGCCCCGACTCCAACCCGGCCATCTCCCTACCGTCCTGTGAGATCAGGACCACCTCCCAACACATCCTCCAAGGCATGGCCCTGTCGCCCCGACTCCAACCCGGCCATCTCCCTACCGTCCTGTGAGATCAGGACCACCTCCCAACACATCCTCCAAGGCATGGCCCTGTCGCCCCGACTCCAACCCGGCCATCTCCCTACCGTCCTGTGAGATCAGGACCACCTCCCAACACATCCTCCAAGGCACCCCGACTCCAACCCGGCCATCTCCCTACCGTCCTGTGAGATCAGGACCACCTCCCAACACATCCTCCAAGGCATGGCCCTGTCACCCCGACTCCAACCCGGCCATCTCCCTACCGTCCTGTGAGATCAGGACCACCTCCCAACACATCCTCCAAGGCATGGCCCTGTCACCCCGACTCCAACCCGGCCATCTCCCTACCGTCCTGTGAGATCAGGACCATCTCCCAACACATCCTCCAAGGCATGGCCCTGTCACCCCGACTCCAACCCGGCCATCTCCCTACCGTCCTGTGAGATCAGGACCACCTCCCAACACATCCTCCAAGGCATGGCCCTGTCACCCCGACTCCAACCCGGCCATCTCCCTACCGTCCTGTGAGATCAGGACCACCTCCCAACACATCCTCCAAGGCATGGCCCTGTCACCCCGACTCCAACCCGGCCATCTCCCTACCGTCCTGTGAGATCAGGACCACCTCCCAACACATCCTCCAAGGCATGGTCCTGTCACCCCGACTCCAACCCGGCCATCTCCCTACCGTCCTGTGAGATCAGGACCACCTCCCAACACATCCTCCAAGGCATGGCCCTGTCGCCCTGACTCCAACCCGGCCATCTCCCTACCGTCCTGTGAGATCAGGACCACCTCCCAACACATCCTCCAAGGCATGGCCCTGTCACCCCGACTCCGACCCGGCCATCTCCCTACCGTCCTGTGAGATCAGGACCACCTCCCAACACATCCTCCAAGGCATGGCCCTGTCGCCCTGACTCCAACCCGGCCATCTCCCTACCGTCCTGTGAGATCAGGACCACCTCCCAACACATCCTCCAAGGCATGGCCCTGTCACCCCGACTCCAACCCGGCCATCTCCCTACCGTCCTGTGAGATCAGGACCACCTCCCAACACATCCTCCAAGGCATGGCCCTGTCACCCCGACTCCAACCCGGCCATCTCCCTACCGTCCTGTGAGATCAGGACCACCTCCCAACACATCCTCCAAGGCATGGCCCTGTCGCCCCGACTCCAACCCGGCCATCTCCCTACCGTCCTGTGAGATCAGGACCACCTCCCAACACATCCTCCAAGGCATGGCCCTGTCACCCCGACTCCAAACCGGCCATCTCCCTACCGTCCTGTGAGATCAGGACCACCTCCCAACACATCCTCCAAGGCATGGCCCTGTCGCCCTGACTCCAACCCGGCCATCTCCCTACCGTCCTGTGAGATCAGGACCACCTCCCAACACATCCTCCAAGGCATGGCCCTGTCGCCCCGACTCCAACCCGGCCATCTCCCTACCGTCCTGTGAGATCAGGACCACCTCCCAACACATCCTCCAAGGCATGGCCCTGTCGCCCCGACTCCAACCCGGCCATCTCCCTACCGTCCTGTGAGATCAGGACCACCTCCCAACACATCCTCCAAGGCATGGCCCTGTCGCCCCGACTCCAACCCGGCCATCTCCCTACCGTCCTGTGAGATCAGGACCACCTCCCAACACATCCTCCAAGGCACCCCGACTCCAACCCGGCCATCTCCCTACCGTCCTGTGAGATCAGGACCACCTCCCAACACATCCTCCAAGGCATGGCCCTGTCACCCCGACTCCAACCCGGCCATCTCCCTACCGTCCTGTGAGATCAGGACCACCTCCCAACACATCCTCCAAGGCATGGCCCTGTCACCCCGACTCCAACCCGGCCATCTCCCTACCGTCCTGTGAGATCAGGACCACCTCCCAACACATCCTCCAAGGCATGGCCCTGTCGCCCCGACTCCAACCCGGCCATCTCCCTACCGTCCTGTGAGATCAGGACCACCTCCCAACACATCCTCCAAGGCATGGCCCTGTCGCCCCGACTCCAACCCGGCCATCTCCCTACCGTCCTGTGAGATCAGGACCACCTCCCAACACATCCTCCAAGGCATGGCCCTGTCACCCCGACTCCAACCCGGCCATCTTCCTACCGTCCTGTGAGATCAGGACCACCTCCCAACACATCCTCCAAGGCACCCCGACTCCAACCCGGCCATCTCCCTACCGTCCTGTGAGATCAGGACCACCTCCCAACACATCCTCCAAGGCATGGCCCTGTCACCCCGACTCCAACCCGGCCATCTCCCTACCGTCCTGTGAGATCAGGACCACCTCCCAACACATCCTCCAAGGCATGGTCCTGTCGCCCCGACTCCAACCCGGCCATCTCCCTACCGTCCTGTGAGATCAGGTCCACCTCCCAACACATCCTCCAAGGCATGGCCCTGTCGCCCCGACTCCAACCCGGCCATCTCCCTACCGTCCTGTGAGATCAGGACCACCTCCCAACACATCCTCCAAGGCATGGCCCTGTCACCCCGACTCCAACCCGGCCATCTCCCTACCGTCCTGTGAGATCAGGACCACCTCCCAACACATCCTCCAAGGCATGGCCCTGTCACCCCGACTCCAACCCGGCCATCTCCCTACCGTCCTGTGAGATCAGGACCACCTCCCAACACATCCTCCAAGGCATGGCCCTGTCACCCCGACTCCAACCCGGCCATCTCCCTACCGTCCTGTGAGATCAGGACCACCTCCCAACACATCCTCCAAGGCATGGCCCTGTCGCCCCGACTCCAACCCGGCCATCTCCCTACCGTCCTGTGAGATCAGGACCACCTCCCAACACATCCTCCAAGGCATGGCCCTGTCACCCCGACTCCAAACCGGCCATCTCCCTACCGTCCTGTGAGATCAGGACCACCTCCCAACACATCCTCCAAGGCATGGCCCTGTCACCCCGACTCCAACCCGGCCATCTCCCTACCGTCCTGTGAGATCAGGACCACCTCCCAACACATCCTCCAAGGCATGGCCCTGTCACCCCGACTCCAACCCGGCCATCTCCCTACCGTCCTGTGAGATCAGGACCACCTCCCAACACATCCTCCAAGGCATGGCCCTGTCACCCCGACTCCAACCCGGCCATCTCCCTACCGTCCTGTGAGATCAGGACCACCTCCCAACACATCCTCCAAGGCATGGCCCTGTCACCCCGACTCCAACCCGGCCATCTCCCTACCGTCCTGTGAGATCAGGACCACCTCCCAACACATCCTCCAAGGCATGGCCCTGTCGCCCCGACTCCAACCCGGCCATCTCCCTACCGTCCTGTGAGATCAGGACCACCTCCCAACACATCCTCCAAGGCATGGCCCTGTCACCCCGACTCCAACCCGGCCATCTCCCTACCGTCCTGTGAGATCAGGACCACCTCCCAACACATCCTCCAAGGCATGGCCCTGTCGCCCCGACTCCAACCCGGCCATCTCCCTACCGTCCTGTGAGATCAGGACCACCTCCCAACACATCCTCCAAGGCATGGCCCTGTCACCCCGACTCCAACCCGGCCATCTCCCTACCGTCCTGTGAGATCAGGACCACCTCCCAACACATCCTCCAAGGCATGGCCCTGTCACCCCGACTCCAACCCGGCCATCTCCCTACCGTCCTGTGAGATCAGGACCACCTCCCAACACATCCTCCAAGGCATGGCCCTGTCACCCCGACTCCAACCCGGCCATCTCCCTACCGTCCTGTGAGATCAGGACCACCTCCCAACACATCCTCCAAGGCATGGCCCTGTCACCCCGACTCCAACCCGGCCATCTCCCTACCGTCCTGTGAGATCAGGACCACCTCCCAACACATCCTCCAAGGCATGGCCCTGTCACCCCGACTCCAACCCGGCCATCTCCCTACCGTCCTGTGAGATCAGGACCACCTCCCAACACATCCTCCAAGGCATGGCCCTGTCACCCTGACTCCAACCCGGCCATCTCCCTACCGTCCTGTGAGATCAGGACCACCTCCCAACACATCCTCCAAGGCATGGCCCTGTCGCCCTGACTCCAACCCGGCCATCTCCCTACCGTCCTGTGAGATCAGGACCACCTCCCAACACATCCTCCAAGGCATGGCCCTGTCACCCCGACTCCAACCCGGCCATCTCCCTACCGTCCTGTGAGATCAGGACCACCTCCCAACACATCCTCCAAGGCATGGCCCTGTCGCCCTGACTCCAACCCGGCCATCTCCCTACCGTCCTGTGAGATCAGGACCACCTCCCAACACATCCTCCAAGGCATGGCCCTGTCGCCCTGACTCCAACCCGGCCATCTCCCTACCGTCCTGTGAGATCAGGACCACCTCCCAACACATCCTCCAAGGCATGGCCCTGTCGCCCTGACTCCAACCCGGCCATCTCCCTACCGTCCTGTGAGATCAGGACCACCTCCCAACACATCCTCCAAGGCATGGCCCTGTCACCCCCGACTCCAACCCGGCCATCTCCCTACCGTCCTGTGAGATCAGGACCACCTCCCAACACATCCTCCAAGGCATGGCCCTGTCGCCCTGACTCCAACCCGGCCATCTCCCTACCGTCCTGTGAGATCAGGACCACCTCCCAACACATCCTCCAAGGCATGGCCCTGTCACCCCGACTCCAACCCGGCCATCTCCCTACCGTCCTGTGAGATCAGGACCACCTCCCAACACATCCTCCAAGGCATGGCCCTGTCACCCTGACTCCAACCCGGCCATCTCCCTACCGTCCTGTGAGATCAGGACCACCTCCCAACACATCCTCCAAGGCATGGCCCTGTCACCCTGACTCCAACCCGGCCATCTCCCTACCGTCCTGTGAGATCAGGACCACCTCCCAACACATCCTCCAAGGCATGGCCCTGTCACCCTGACTCCAACCCGGCCATCTCCCTACCGTCCTGTGAGATCAGGACCACCTCCCAACACATCCTCCAAGGCATGGCCCTGTCACCCCGACTCCAACCCGGCCATCTCCCTACCGTCCTGTGAGATCAGGACCACCTCCCAACACATCCTCCAAGGCATGGCCCTGTCACCCCGACTCCAACCCGGCCATCTCCCTACCGTCCTGTGAGATCAGGACCACCTCCCAACACATCCTCCAAGGCATGGCCCTGTCACCCTGACTCCAACCCGGCCATCTCCCTACCGTCCTGTGAGATCAGGACCACCTCCCAACACATCCTCCAAGGCATGGCCCTGTCACCCCGACTCCAACCCGGCCATCTCCCTACCGTCCTGTGAGATCAGGACCACCTCCCAACACATCCTCCAAGGCATGGCCCTGTCGCCCTGACTCCAACCCGGCCATCTCCCTACCGTCCTGTGAGATCAGGACCACCTCCCAACACATCCTCCAAGGCATGGCCCTGTCACCCCGACTCCAACCCGGCCATCTCCCTACCGTCCTGTGAGATCAGGACCACCTCCCAACACATCCTCCAAGGCATGGCCCTGTCACCCCGACTCCAACCCGGCCATCTCCCTACCGTCCTGTGAGATCAGGACCACCTCCCAACACATCCTCCAAGGCATGGCCCTGTCGCCCTGACTC